>JAFVLL020029345.1:0-39776 GCA_021397915.2 Tor tambroides | reverse complement strand
AAGTCTGCATGAGCACATCAAGTTCAGCTGGAGAAAAAAATGCAGATCTCTTTTTTCCAGATGTTGCCATGGTGACTCGTTATATCTGCGCTCCATTGATAATGCCTTTTTATAGTCGCGGTGTGCGCGCTTAACTCTGATTTAGTCTACTCAGAGTTGATTGACCTAACTCAGATCAGCTGTTCTGAAACCGAAAACTCTGAGTTTTTAATCTCTCGGTAAATCAACTCAGAGTTCAAGTTTAAACTCAGAGTTGGTTGAACCTCCTTATTGAAACGGGCCCCTGATCTCATTCGGAGTCTAATCTCTGATTAAATGGACGTTGTATTATTAGTTGTACTGATTATAGTAAAAGTGATTCTAAGAGCCAGTGATTCTGTGACAATCAGTTAATATAAAGGACTTTCCAAACAGTTTGTGCACAAAAAGTTTTCATCTATGGTATTAATTAGACTCACACAGACATCAAGAATCAGCATATGAACCTAAAAAATGGTGAAAATTAACAAAATATTCAGATAAACCTCTGAACGTCACAAAACAAGCTACTAAAGTCATAACAAAAACAGCAAACATAAAAGCAAATAGTAAGAATAAAAGAAAATAGACAATTCACCTGTATTATTTATTCATGCAGCAATGCATGCTGGGAGCCATGGATGAGTTTTGTACTATGCTAGTACCCAGCATGCATTGCAGCATGATTTTTTTTTAATGGTCACCATTGTTGAGGTTCATATGCTGATTCTTGATGTCTTTGTGAGTCTGATTAATACCATAGATGAAAACTTTTTGTGTACAAACTGTTTGGAAAGTTCTTTGTTTAAACTGATTGGTCCTCATTTACGAAACAAACGTGCGACAGAAAAGTGGGCGTACGGTCGTTTCAATGCAAAACATGGAATTTATCAATATGGACGTGAGCAATGGCTATGCTCAAATCTCACATCTGGTCTCAGCTCGTGTACACAAGTTTTTTTTAGCCTGAACTTGCACGCAGCATAGGAAATCTGGTGGAGAACTGTAGAATGACATCATTTTGTTCATTTAGGTTATTTTCCTGACCGATAACCAAAGCTCATTAGTCGATCACTGACCAGTAAGATTAGAATGTCTTTTGTTTTTTGTTTTGTTTTGTTTTATTCAGGGCTTTAGCTTTATATGCGCATGTCACGGTGCAACCCCATGATCATGAATGGACTGTATGCACGTACACCGTATCTGGCACACACATACACTGCACGCAGAATTAACACAGTCTGTTTGCCGGCACTGATATCATGTATACACGGACCTGTATAATGCCTGTGAGTGTTCGAATGTATTGTGTATTATGTGTTTAAGACATGTGAGGGTACGATGTGTAATTTGTTCATTATGTGTAGTGGATAATATGCACAACGTGTTGGGTAACATTAGCCGCTACATTGTTCATTCATTTTCATTATAAATAACCAAAATACACATATATTTGATTTAAAGTCTTTTATTTAAGATTAGGTTACACAGTATAACAAATATAACTTACCTGTTTGTAATACACCAGGGACCAAACCTGGGGCCTCATTTATAAAATGTTGTGCAGAAACCATCCTAAATTTGATCTTACGATCATTTCTCAGATATGCATACGTGCGATTCATAGAATGAACGTACGAACAGAAATCACGTGTACATCTCTCTTTCAGATGTGAAATCTATGAATCGCAAATGATCTTAAACTTGCGCGCAATTGAATGGTTTCAGCTCTCTGCCTTGTAAACGACTCCTAATTAATGTCATTAACATATAAAATATCACCAATCATCATAATTTAGAACAGCAAGCTGCAAGAACAGCTTACATTTTCAAAAACCTGCAGTACTCCGACAATAAAAAGTGCGTACGTCTGCTCAGACCCTGACATGACGCTAAGCACTTTTCCACGTCAAAGACAGTTTTTATAAATATGTGCGCTGGCGTGGAATTAACCGTACGCACACTCTAAGATCAAATCTGTGCGTATGCACGCTTTATAAATGAGGCCCCTGAATTGGTTTAAACCCAAAGCATTTAAGCATGGTGGACGCGCCATCTGAATGGGAGAAACCATGTTGGGTATGACGCAGGCCCGTCACCAAGGGGGGACATTGGGGGGCAGTGCCCCCCAGACAACACGACGTGCCCCCCTAATTAAATCGTCATGTTTGATCATTTTGTTGACCGCAAAAATACATATTTTAACACTGTTTCCCAACATTTTTTCTGCCACGGCACAGTTTTGATGAATTAAAAATCCCACAGCACACCACTGCACTGAAATACAGCGCAAAAAAAAAAAAAAGATAGGAAGGGGGGAACAATTATTTAAAAAAATAAATAAATAAATAATAAAATAAATAATTAAACACTGCATCACAAGAGTTGGTATTGTGGCTTTATCAGACACATAACACTTGCACTTAACATTTTATGAAAATCAAGCTGGAGTTAATGTTTTTGACCAGCGAATGACGGAGATCTGTTTTGTCTGTCACAGGTGTATGGGCATCGCATTACACTTTCAACAACTTACAGGTTACAACGTTTATTGTTGCTATATGGGCGCTTAGTTTTTCTTGTTGTTTAATACACTTGGCCAAAATCTCATGATATAAAAGATGAACCGCAATGCACAGGATATATTTAAAATGTACAAAAGTATATATTGGCTACAATTAGATGGCAAATGCTAACTTATCTGCTCTTCAAACACACGAAAAACATTAGCCTTTACAGACATAGTGTTTCTTGAGTAAAGAAACCACTGTACTTTTTTCAAACATCAGTTATTTATTTACCTTTGCACTGTGAACAAGCAGAGATCTGTCTCCGAACTGTGCACGTGCTTCATTCAGAATGGAGGCGGGGTGAGTTACGATGTTTCGCTGACATTTTGACCCAGTGGCGTTACGAGGTTTAGTCACAAGGTCTTTTCATTGGTTAAATATTTGTAAAACCCACAAACAGACATAAAGTTTATGTAATTACGTCATTCCTAATTCCTTTGAGGGGGAAAAAATTGCTTAGCTGTGCATGCAATCTTAAAATAAAATTTTGGAGGTGAGGTGCAGTGATGTAATCAAACAAAATGCCATGGATATTAGAAAGTGGTTTAAAGATCCAACAAAGATGACCGACAAGAGTGGAGACATTAATGACGTTGTAGGAGGGAGGAATGAGCCTAATGAGACACAAAGGCAAGGCGGAGCAGCGGATAATCATACGACCGTGAGTAGGCCTACTAGCAATAGCGGTGTGATCGCCACTGCACCAGATGCAAGTGCGCCGATGCTGCAAGCTCCTGATGATCTTGGACTTGAGGGACCGAACCAGATAATTTTACAGTGATACCCTACTCGCTTGTATAATAATAAACATCTCTCTTTTGTTTCTTCGTGGTATCAGAATCGTAACTGGCTTGAATACAGTGTGAAAGCTGATGCTGCATTTTGCTATCCATGTAGAATGTTCAATAGTGCTTATGCCACAGTAGACTCGACCTTCACAGTGAAAGGGTACTGAGACTGGAAACATGCCGCTGAAAAAGACAAAGGGTTCCATAAACACGCAAGTTCAAAAGAACACCTGACTTGTCAGGCAAGATGGAAAGAACACCAGATGCACAAAGACAGTGGAAATTTCGACGCTCCTTAATTCTGACCAGCTAGACAGAAATCGTTATTACGTGTCTGCTCTAATTGATGTTGTGGGATTCCTCACTGAAAATCAGTTACTTTTCAGAGGGAGCTGTGATTCCCTTGATGACATGGCAGAGGATGGCAGTGGTCTTTTTCTCTCTCTGTTGAATTACACTGTTAAGAAAGACCCTACACTGTCTGAGATAATAAAACATATCCCCCGTAATGCAAGTTACACAAGTCCGGACATAAAAAATGAACTGATCGCCATAATGAGTAACGTCGTGACCGATGCTATTGTACAAGAGGTTGGAGAAACATTGTACACCATTAAAGTGGATGGGACGCGGGACGCCACTGGATGCAAGAACATATCGATAGTTATTCGCTTCATGTCTGCGTTAAATGAAACAACAGAACGTCTTCTCACAATAGCTACAGTGGACATCGGTGATGCCAACACACTGGCAAACAAAATTATAGAAGAACTGGTAAAAGTCAGCCTGAACACTTCAAAAATTTTAAGTCAGGTATATGATGGAGCTTCGGCCATGGCTACAAGAAAAAGTGGGCCGAAAAATTCCATATGTTCATTGCATGAATCACCAACTGCGCTTGGTGGTTGTGAACACTTTAGCAGCAGAGAAAGCAGTCACTGATTTTTTTTTTATGTCTGTTGCACCCTGTACAAATTCTTCCGAAAGCCAAGCGATTAAAGCGACTGCTTGAGCAGAGGTGGACGGGACATTTATCAACAGTGGCTACGATCATTAAGTCTTACAAGGAGATCACTTCCTTGCTTTCGGAGATCAACGCAGAGCGGACATAGAGTGCAGAGGTGAGGATGGAGGCCACTGGACTTTTGAGAGAAATTTCTTAGCCTGCGTTTATGTTCATTGAACACTTTGTAAAGAAGGTGTTGATGCTTTTGGATGGCCCTAACAGGCTTTTGCAGAGTGAGGACATGGACCTGCTGACTGGGTTGCAAATGATTGTGAGTGCTACTGATTGTGTGAGTAAACTCTGCTGTGAAGCCGAGTTCACAGAGTTATGGGATACGGTCACAGATTCGGATGTTAATCCTGCACCTTCAAAGCGGCAGCGCACAGCAAATAAGAATTTACACCAGTATCTGGTTGAAGAAACAACAGGACAAAAGAACAATGACAAGACAGAGCTACTAAGGCTATATTACAGTGCACTTGACACGCTTCTTGAAGAAATCAGTCATCGCTTCGGTGAGCACAACACACAGCTTGCGCATGCTCTGATTGCTTTGAACCCAGAGAGCGATCAATTTTTGGATCCCAAGTTTCTCAAGCACATCATGTCATTAACAAAGTCGACCATCCATGAGACGGAATGTATTGTTGCCAAACAGTTTATTTCTACACAAATAAAAAAAGAGGAAAACGTTAAATGGACAACACAAAAACTCCTTTCAAAGTACCACAAAACATTAGAAGCAATGCCTGGTGTTCTGACAGCTGTGAAAATCGGGTTAACATTTGGCGCTTCAACTGCAATGTGTGAAAATTCATTTTCAGTCTTGGAAGAATGTATTCACAGACCACAGACGATCTATGCATCACAAACATAAGGCCCACCTCATTCAGCTTGCTTTCAAAAAGGACCTAACACGCAAGTGTCTCAATGATACCCCCTTTCCACCAGCAGGAACCAGGTGCTAGTTCAGAGACGGTGCTATTGCCGGTTCTTAGTTGGTTCAACTGGCGAGTCCTTTAAGAACCGGTTGCTTTTCCACAGGCTAGAGAGCCAATACAGAGCCAGGTCTTACGTCACTGAATACGTTTCATGTTTCGGTTCACTAGAGCGACCGCGGCAGCGCCAAACACAACAGACTTGTTTGAGGTGCATCGGTGCCACACAGACTGATCGATCGATCAGTGGCGGACGTTGTGTTGCTATTGATGTTCATGGCTTTGCGAACCTACATTGGCATCCAAACATGGCGAATCCAACGTGTTCGTGTTTAGCTGCTAATTCAAATATGGCGGTCAAAAGTTTCTGTCGTCTTGTTGGTCAGGGTAACCCCGCCCCCAGCCCCTGATGCAAGCGCCCCCACCCACCTTATCCTACAATGAAGACATGAACCCAGTTTAGAATAGCTAATGTTCTAACGTTGCCTGACATTTCAGCCATTCATCATCAAACTAAAATGCAGTCAACCAAACATAAAAGTTTATTTACACTGTTTATTTTAAAAGGACCGCTGTAAAATCAACGTGCAGCACCCAACAAACATTTTTTGCGCATGTGAAGGATTTTACACGGATATTAGAACATGAGTTAAGTATAAAGCCTTATTTAGGCTACATAATGAATAATAGTTTAGCAACCAAATGTTACAAATATGGCAAAAATGGAAACATTTGGATTCTTGTGAAATGAGACAGGCTCGTGAGCCCAATGCTGTTTCAGTTTTGATTGTATGCTGTGTATAATGAATGCCACTATAGCCTATTTTGTGTTTTATTTTTTAGTTTAATATATAATTTTATAACTATTTATTTTTCATTCTTGTTCTGTTCTAAATACTGTTAAATTTAAAATATTTGTTGTAGAGTGATGGAAACTAAATAGGCTATAATGTACATTTACTAGTATTTTATTTATTATAAAATATAATAATATTATAAAATTACATAAATTAATGTAGCCAAATTGTTTGCAATTTACAAGGTTAACTGGTGTTTTTGGAATAAGATAAATTTCTCTTTAATGAGATTACTTCCTCTTTTTGGCCGGGTTTCGTTTCTCCGTGTCATAAATTCTAGGGGCGAGGCTTCTAAACTGGGGTGTTTTTAGGGGCATGATATTCAAATGACGATTGTTTTCTGCCGCCACATTTATCAACGTGCGATCATTCGTACGATGAGATTGGCGGCATACGAATGTTTCATGAATCACACGTGAACTCTTTCGTAAGTTGATTTGTGCGCACGGATCTGCGCTCGTTTCTACATTAGATTTGATAAATGAGGCCCATTGTTACCGAACCACTGGTTCTTAGAATCACTTTTACTATAATCAATACAACTAATAATACAACATCCATTTAATCAGAGATTAGACTCCGAATGAGATCAGTTCACTTACTGATGATTGTCATCATCAATATATAACAACTAACACCTGATCATATTTTTTCTGGGCTTTTGTGTTGTAACAAATATATTTCAAGAACACATTTACAACAGTCAGAGAAGAAGAAGAAGAAATAAAAATAAATAAACAAAGAAGTCAAGGGTCAAGAGCCAAACTAAAGCAAACACTGAGCTCTAACATGGTTATTTCGAATGAAACAATAAATTAACATCTAAACCTTAGTTAATTCTCAATAAGATCTTCTGTAGATGTCTGACAGAAAGTCAGTATGGTTATTAATAAGTGGAGCTGGTAATGCTGTTTGTGGGGTTGATCAATCAGATCTTGAGAGATTTAATGTATTTTATTCATCACTTCATTAATCACTTAATTACTTAACTGCAATGTATATCTTCTTTTAGTGAACTCAACTGAAATAAGTTCAGTGTACTCATAACTATTAGTTTTAAAACTTAAATGGTTTAAAGGGGTCCTGTTATGCTTTTTCACTTTTTGAATTTTAGTCAGTGTAGTGTAAGTCTGTAGGACTATGGTATAAATCAGGGGTGCCCGATCCTGCTCCTGGCGATCGACTGTCCTGCAAAGTTCAGCTACAACTCTAATCAAACACACCTGAAGCAACTAATTAAGGTCTTCAGGATCGCTTGAAAATTAAAGGCAGGTGTGTTTGATTAGAGTTGGAGCTGAACTTTGCAGGACAGTCGATCGCCAGGAGCAGGATTGGGCACCCCTTATCTGTACATAGTCAATCCAGTTATTTTTAAGCTGTTGTTGACATCCTATCTAAAAGGGAAAGGGGGAAGGGAAGTGGTGTTTGGCCAAGTATCATGACCCATACTTGGAATTTGTTCTCTGCATTTAACCCATCCAAGTGCATGCACACAGTAGTGAACATACACCTGGAGCAGTGGGCAGCCAATGCTGTGGTGCCCGGGGAGCAGTTGGGGGTTTTGGTGCCTTGCTCAAGGGTCTCACCTCAGTCGTGGTATTGAGGGTGGAGAGAGTGCTGGTTATTCACTCCCCCCACCTACAATCCCTGCCGGACCCAAGCCTCAAACCCACGACCTTTGGGTTATAAGTCCAACTCTCTATCCATTAGGCCACGGCTGCCCGTGGCCTAATAAAATGTTATTTAGCCAAAAAGAAACAACAACAATAACATTACCACTTTAATAAGTCTTGCAATATCCGTGCGTGCAAAGGTTCTGCGTGATAATCTTGTTCAATATTCTCGAGGTCTGAATTGATATGGCAATATTGGAACAGCTACTTACAAATTCGAACTTTGATTTGCTATGCTTGACAGAAACGTGGCTGACAGAATCATCACCAAACACTGCATATCTGGTCCCGGGATATAAATTCTTCAGAAAAGATCGAAAATTTGGAAAAGTTGGTGGACTGCTTATGTACGTGAAGGACTGCATTAAATGTAAGGAAATTGAATTCAATACCTTAGTGGATATAGAATATATTGCTGTAACAATTGTTTTATCTCCATGTATGACATTTACTATAGTGGGCATATATAGACCTCCTTCATCAAATAGTATGTTCTATGATCATTTGAGAAATCTTTCGAAGGGTTTTGATCGAAATAGAGTTAATTTTGGTTGGAGATTTTAATATAAATTGGAATGAGAAGTCAAATAGGAAAAAGCTTCAGGAGATAGTAAGTCATTTTGACCTCGTAGAGTTAATTCAGGGCCCTACTAGAATCACCTCATCATCTGAAACTCAAATTGATTTAATATTTAGCAACAAACCAGAAAGAATAACTAAGTCAATAAATTTATTAACAGGGCTATCAGATCATAATCTTATATTAGTGGTAAGAAAATTAACATAACGCAGGTTTTTATATCAACAAGACAAAGAAAATGTGCTAAATATTATACCGAAAAGACTTAAAGACGAATTTGAAGAGGAATTTAAAAAACTAGATTGGAATGAGATTCTGTCTACAGATAATTTAGAAGCTGCCTCTGAGTGTTTAATGGTAACAATTAATAAGATTAAGGGTGAATTTAGTAAAAATGTCACTTTTTCCGGAAAGAAGCAGAATTTGCCATGGCTAAATGAACAATTATGGAAGTTAATGAGACAGAGGGACCATGCTTTAAAAATAGCGCTTAAATCAGGGTTAGCTCATGATAAAAGGACATTTCAACACTTACGTAATAAAGTTGTAAAGGAATTGAGAAAAGCGAAATCAAATTTTTGTGTTGACCTTATAAATGATGCAAAGGGGAATAGTAGAGAAGTATGGGAGAATATCAATAGAGTACGAAAGAAAAATAATAAAAACGATAAAGGCATTGAATTACAAGTTCATGGAAGTTTAATTCAAGATAAACATCAAATTGCTAGTGTATTTAATAATTTTTTCTTAATAGATTCAGTTCAAGATTTAACACAAGGATTTATTGTGAGAAGCAAGGATATTATATTACCAAATCATGATCTTACTGTTTTTTTTTATGTTTCTGAAGTATCTGAGTCCTAGTTAATAAAAATTTTAATCCAATTTAAGAGTTCTAGGGCCAAGGATGTTTTAGAGCATTTAAATCTTGGTCATTTTCCATTACATCCTATGCAGTTTGGATTTAGGGCACATCACTCTACGGAGACAGCAAACTGTTATTTTGCTGAACAAATTAAATCCAGTCAATCCAATCCTGCCATAATTATAAATAAATAAACGTTAAAAAAAAAAAAGAAAAAAGAAAAAAGAAATATATAAATAAATATACAAAGAAAAGTAAAAAAGCAAAAATAAATTTATAATTTTATTTCCTTATGTAGGCTATTTTTCATTTTTTAAAACTTATTTAAACATTTATTTCCACTTATTTTCACATTTATGTATTTACGTATTTATTTATTTTCACATTTATATATTTCCACATTTATTTCTACATTTACTTATTTTCACATTTATTTATTTCTACATTTCTTTGTCTGTAGGGTAATGAGGAGGGCGTGTTTTACGTCAGGAAAAGCAATGGAGCCAGAGTAGTCGAGGGGTAAGCTTTGAGGCCACAGTGACACCTTGTGGTGCCCAAACGAAGTACAAGAAGTGTAGCCTACATGACGCGCCTGTTGATAGTGTGGGATGAATGACTTAGATGGGCGATATGGCCAAAATCTTATATCACGGTTATTATTTCAGTTTCACGTGGGGGGTTATTTCGGCTGGGAAGCGTGCAATCTGTGATCGCGTGCATTTGCTGAAGCTCGCGAAAGCGTGCAATTGCTCTCTTATGGGCGCTGTTTTTTTTTTAGGTTTCACTTTCAACGGCATACAACGCTTGTTTCCAAGATTCGGAATAGAAGGAGGTTACTGTAGATGATGCGTCGCCTCGCGCCACTTCCCGTGTGGACAGTCACCGCATCAACTGATTATAATTGGTTCTCTTGGTGTAGACACGCTTTAGGCTGGAAATATCCAGAATTAGGTCAAACAAAAGGTGTCCATGGGAACGGAGCTAGTGAAACACACGCGATGCATTGAACAAGCCTCATGCTCATCCAAACAGCGCCTGTCCTGTGCCCTCAGCTTTTTTTTTGTGCCAACTGCATTTTTTTTTATTTATGTAACCTAAAACAACATTGACAGCATCAGAAACAAACCCGTAAACTGATGTCCAGGGGAATTCATCATGATTGCATCATGAATATGGAATGCCACCTTCTTAATTCCAATCGATAAATTCAGTTAAAATAATAAAGGGCTGTTACTAGTAAAAATCAGTGTCAACAAAAGCCATCAGAGACATCGTTACTGAATGCATTTACACTGCAATTAGACTACAAATGCATAAAATGTTATGAAATTAATGTTTTAAATTTTGAAGGCAGAAATGTCAATGTCATTCAATTAAATGATACGTTTAATATGAAACTAAAACAGACACTAGGTGGCGCCAAGTCACTGTCTTAACGAGTGAGTTCAATCCTGATTCCTTCAAATAGGTTACGCTGATTACGAAAACACCACTTGTTGCCTTGGTTCAGCTGTGGATTTGTTTCTGTGATAATTATATGTGGGCCTAATGTGTTATTTAAAAAAATAAAAAATCTTTTCATGACAAAATGATCAAAAAGATGGCAGTTAGGGGACATATTCGGGGGAGCACGACTTCTTATGTTGAGAAAACGACATTTATTTCTCGTGGCCATTAATGCACAAACCTGCGTGACCATATAGCAACCTGGGATATTCAGAAATGGATATTATGAATACATTAATATTTTGTTTTGAATTTAAGGGTGTAGAATTAAGAATTATATTAACCCATACTGCACATACCGTGCAGGCCAATATGTAGCCTAATATTCTTCCTTTCTTTATTATTAGTAGTAGTAGTAGTGTTAGTATTATCATCATCATCATCATCATCATTATCATAGAAATAAAATAAATAGGCTAGCCTACAAAATGTAGGCTAATCCAAAATAATAGCCTACGTGAATGGATTTAAAAGACTTTGGGATGAGATTAATATTTTAGCTTAAATATTATTTTAACATTTTGTTTTGAATTTAAGAGTGCAGAAATTAGGCTATATATTAGGCTACCTATATTCTTCTTCTTTTTCTTCTTCTTCTTCTTCTTCTTATTATTAGCATATAACCTAATTACTTATAATTAATAAATAATAAATAAAAAAAATTAAATGTATAGCCTAGGCCTAGCCTATGTTAAATTCCTGTACAGAGAACCTGTAACATTCCCGTAATTTAATAAAGAAAGAAAGAAAGAAAGAAATGATCATTGAATGGATTTAAAAAGCTGGATGGATGGGAAAGATAGTAATGTTTTTCTAGGCATGTCACACCTCTTATTTTTAAATGTATTGATTATAACAAGGTTCATAAATGTTGTCTGTGGACTGCAAATATCTGCAACATATCACACGCACAATGTACAGGTAGGTTAATATATTTTCTTAATTCTGCGCTTTATTAAATTCAAAACATTTTTTTAAATGTATTATCAGTTTCTGAATATCCCAAGTTGCTATGGTCATGCAGGTTCATGCATTAATGACCACGAGAAATAAATGTCGTTCTCTCAACATAAGTCATGTTCCCCCGAACATGTCCCCTACCTGTCATCTTTTTGATCATTTTGATGCCTTTGATCACTTTTGATACCGTTAATCATAATGTTCTTTTATCTAAATTATCAAGGTTTAATTTTTCTACTAATACATTAACATGGATGGAGTCATAGTTAAGTTTAAGAAAACGATGTACAAGAATTAATGATGCATGATCTTGACTGTAATATTGGAGTCCCACAGGGGTCGGTTCTTGGACCAATTTTGTTCAGCTTATACATTAATGATCTGCCTACAGTTTGTCCAGAGGTCCAGGTTCAGATGTATGCAGATGATACAGTTGTTTATACTTATGCTAAGACAAAAGAACAAGCTGCTATCAAACTTACTGCTGCATTGAACAAAGTCTCAGATTGGCTATGTCATTCTTGTATGGAAGCAGAATAATGACTTTAGTTTTTGAAACATAAAGCATGCTGAATTCCACAAATCGAAAAAAAAGATGCATTGCAATTAACAGTGCTTGCATTTTAATGCCTTGTATTTCCAGGGCTTGCATTTTTAGGTCCTGAAATATAACATAGTTGTTTATTTAAGCTGTGAATATTTCAATTCAAAATATTTCACACACATTTTCATAATTAATAATTCAATAATTCATATTTACCTTCCAGAATTCACTTCCAAAATATTCTGATCTGTTTAAAAATGCAGTACTGTGTTTGACAGGCAAATTTCGGTCATTTTATTTCACTTTCCAAATTAGCTGCTACAAATTCAGTGGTTAAAAATTCAGCGGTGCACATCCGGGAACCGCAGGAATAGCAGTAGAGCACCGATGCATGATCTCTAGCTGATGTCAGCCGCTCACCAGCAGGTGGCGCAAGCGGCTGTTGATGAAGGCCATATGTAGATCAAGTCATTCATTCACAAAAACTTATTTGCAGAAATGGAGCAAGCTAAGTAGAAGTTTTGATTATCGGAGCCAGTATAAACGTGTGGAAATGCTGATTGTGTGTATGTTTAATTCAACAGCTTTGCTGTTTCCCGTAGCCTACATGTAGGCGGCTTTCTCTACCACAAAGGAGATTATAATGCTCTTTTACCTAACGCTGAAGTACAGAACTAATATTCCATCTGAGGAAGACACATATTGCTTTCAGTTGCTTAGTTTCTGTAACTTTGTATCATGGCTTGTGAGATGCTGTGCTGTAATACTGGGGTTCCTCTCATAAGTCACACTCCAGGATTCCCCAACGACACGCCTCAGTGAACTAATACAGTGATATAAGACCTCAGATCTCACAATACACTTTACTGATGATTATGCAAACTATATCGACAGTTAAGCAGATGTAGAATATGAACGAACGCGCAAGGTTTCACGCTGTTTCCCTCAGAAATCGGTTAAAGAAGACGCATTACGCGGCTCAGTAGCAATGTTAGCTATTAGGCTGGTTTGAGATGCGCCTCGCCTCGCCTGCAGTGAGGGGAGGAGTGCGCAGTCAAGACGGACAGTTCTGACCTCTCGAAGTGGAACAGATAGCTACGAGATCAAAGGAGGATATCGCGTTATTCTCATTCATGTGCTGTGCTGCTGATAAACGTGATATAATTTCAGTTCTGTTGCTTTGATATAAATATGATGAACAAGTCACTCAAAGTGCTTGCTATTTAATCCCATTCGAAAGAAAGGCGTATTTATCATACATTTCTACTTTAATACAAACATGTATTTTAGATTTTTATAGAAATATGACAATCACATATCTCACACAGAGATTGCACTGTCATAGTATTTGGGAGTATTCAAGCATAATTTAAATACACAATCACATGAAATCAGATTTAAAAAAAAACAAAAAACATTTTAGCTGTCGCGAGAGTTTTTTGGCACAGGTCAGCGTGACATCAGAACAAGGCGGACCGACATGACTCAGACTTTTTATTTATCTTAAACGATATTATTATTTATTTGTTTTTCTCGCGACGGCGAGGCGGCTGTGTCGGATTGTGCAGTCGAGCGCGGTTGCTCTCCACCGACTGCGCTGATCAAAAGCATGGGACTTGCTGATGACACAGCTTAATGCTCATTGGTTCAGACAAGCTGCGTTCTCTTCTAAAATGTTTTATTTTTTTAATCTGATTTCATGTGATTGTGTATTTAAATTATGCTTGAATATTCCCAAACACAATGACAGTGTGATCTCTGTGTGAGATATGTGATTGTTGTCATATTTCTATAAAAATCTAAAATACATGTTTGTATTAAAGTAGAAATGGATGATAAATACGCCTTTCTTTCGTATGGGATTAAATAGCAAGCACTTTGAGTGTCTTGTTCATCATATTTATATTCATATAAAAGCAACAGAACTGAAATTATATCACGTTTATCAGCAGCACAGCACATGAGTGAGAATAACACGATATCCGCCTTTGATCTCGTAGCTATCTGTTCTACTTCGAGAGGTCAGAACTGTCCGTCTTGACTGCGCTTATTTCACTCCTCCCCTCACTGCAGCCGCCTCTCACCTACACTTCAGGCGAGGCGCATCTCAAACAAGCCTAATAGCTGTCATTGTGTTGAGCCGCGTAATGCGTTTTCTTTAACCGATTTCTGAGGGAAACAGCGTGAAACCTTGCGCGTTCGTTCATATTCTACATCTGCTTAACTGTCGATATAGTTCGCATAATCATCAGTAAAGTGTATTGTGAGATCTGAGGTCTTATATCACTGTATTAGTTCACTGAGGCGGCGTTAAACGCGCGTCGTTTGGGAAATCCTGGAGTGTGACGTATGAGGAGAACCCCAGTATTGCAGCACAACGTCACACAAGCCATGTTACAAAGGATTACGAAACTAAGCAACCGAAAGCAATATATGTCTTCCTCAGATGTAGCTAATGTTAGTTCTGTACTTCAGCGTTGGGTAAAAGGCATTATAATCTCCTTTGTGGTAGAAAGCTGCTTGCATGTACGGGAAACAGCAAAGCTGTTAGATTAAACATACACAATCAGCATTTCCACGTTTATACTGGCCCCCACCAATCAAAACTTATACTTAGCGCTTGCTCCATTTCTGCAAATAAGTTTTTGTAAATGAATGACTTGTTTATGGCCTTCATCAACAGCCTTTGCACCACCTGCTGGTGAGCCGGCTGACAGCTGGAGATCATGCATCAGTGCTCTACTGCTATTCCTGCGGTTCCCGGATGTGCACACAGCTGAATTTATAACCACATAATTTGTGGCAGCTAATTTGGAAAGTGAAATAAAATGACTGAAATTTGCCTGTCGAATATTATTTATACATCGTATTTTTAAACAGATTGAATATTTTGGAAGTGAAATCTGGAAGGTGAATATAGTGTGCAGTATTTTTTAATTATGAAAATTTGTGTGAAATATTTTGAATTGAAATATTCACAGCTTAAATAAACAACTGTTATATTTCAGGACCTAAAAATGCAAGCCCTGGAAATACAAGGCATTAAAATGCAAGCACTGTTAATTGCAATGCATTTTTTTTTCGGTTTGTGGAATTCAGCATGCTTTATGTTTCAAAAACTAAAGTCATTATTCTGCTTCCATATTTTTGCCTCACTCTTAATATGAGTAAAACTGTGGGAATGTATTTTTCGATCAAGAAAGTTGATGAGCGTTGTCCAGATATTTTAGTTAAAGGGGAGGTAATAAATATTGTTGAGCATTTTAAATATTTGAGTATGATTATGGATTCTAACTTAAATTTTAAAAAACATATTAAAAAGGTCTCTAAAAGTACTAGAGCAAGCTTGATGATCTTCAGGAATATTAGGCACCAATTACCTGTGGTTCCTGCTAAACTCTTTATGCATACAATGATCCTCCCTCATTTATCTTACTGTGCTACAAGTTGGTCCCATACAAGTATAACTACGTTAAAACCATTATATACTATTTATAAACAAGCTGTGAAAATTTTAGCTAAAAGCCAAGGAGTTATCATCACTGCAATATTATTAAACAATTTGACTTTTTTTATCTGTATTTTTAGTTTAATTCTTTTTATTGGCAATTACCGAGTTATTACAAGTGAAGAAAAGAAAAAACCATACAACACTGGTTTCACAACATTGAACAAAAAATCTAGATGGTATTAAACACATTTTCGCTCTCCGACCCAAATTCAAGAGGAAAGAAAAGAAAAATAAAAAAAAATAAATAAAAAATAAATAAATACATAAATTTAACAAGTGGCACCTGAGTACGCCATCACTGCTAGATGTCAGGTATCAGACAATTTCTTTCCTAGTACGCTCTTTAATAGGTTTTAATTATTCAAGAACAAGAAAAAAGGGGGTAGGAACAGCCAGGGTTAAATGTAAAGGAAGGGCTAGATATAAGAATGTTATTTTTTAAAATACAACAGAAAAGGTTGCCAAATTGCATAGAAATCTTCTGAATTACCGTGAATTGCATATCTAATTTTCTCTATTTGAATAAACTGTAACAGGTCATACATCCAGTGAAAGAAGTTGGGCGGAGAAGGGTTTTTCCAATTCAATAGTATAATTCTTTTAGCAATTATTAAGCAAAAGGCTAAAGCATTTGACTGTAAAGATGATAGAGACACCTTTGTAAGATTAAGTCCAAACAGTGCCACTAAAGGACACGGTTCAACCTTTAAAAGAAAAACATCAGAGATTGATTTGAAAATTGATGTCCAAAAAGAAATTAACTCTGGACAGAGCCAAAAGGTGTGGTAGAGAGTAGCTGGAGCTTGTCGACATCTGTCACAAATAGGATCAATTTCTGGGTTTATTTTAGATAGCTTAACTTTTGTCCAATAAATTCTGTGTAGCAGTTTGAACTGTATCAGTGAATGACGAGCGCAAATAGAAGAAGTGCGTATACGACGAAGAGCTTTTGACCATTCCTCATCTGAGAAAACATGGTTAAGGTCTGATTCCCAGTCTAACTTTATTTTAGACAAGGATGAGAAGATCAGCATTACAGTAAATGAAAAAAATAGTTTTATATATGTTGGAGACAGCACCTTTGGAAACCTTTATTTTCAAGATTTGGTCAATCTCTTGTTTAAGAGGTGCATGAGGGAAGTGAGATGATGTATTTCTTATAAATTCACGAGTCTGTAAATATCTAAAGAAGTGAGTTTTTGGAAGACTGAATTTTTCTGAAAGATATGAGAAAGTTACAAAAGTGTTCTCATGAGAAAGGTCATTAATATTTACAATGCTCCTTCTAAACCATAGTGCAAATGCTCCATCTGATATGGAAGGCAAAAAAGAAGGATTTTTATATATAGGAGACAGACACGACATTGCCTGGAAACCGAAGTGTTTCCTAAATTGTTTCCAAATTTTTAGACTATTTAAAACTAAAGGGTTAGAAGAAAAGCAAGAAGATTTAATGGACAATGAAGAGCATAACAAGGCATGTAAAGAAACTCTGCTGCAAGAATCGCATTCCATTTCAACCCATGCTGGAACCCATTGACAAAGACCGTAATGCGACTGGCTCCAATATAAGATGCTATGAATATTCGCTGCCCAGTAATAAAATAAAAAATGGGGAAAAGCAAATCCGCCTAATCTTTTAGGTTGTTGGAGAAATAATTTCTGAATCCTTGCTGGGCCTCCATTCCAGATAAAATCTGAAAATATTCGATCTAAAGTCTTAAAAAAAGATTTTGGTATAAAGACCGGGATGTTTTGAAATAAGAAAAGAAATTTAGGTAAAATATTCATTTTTATGATATTAATTCTGCCTACAAGCGATAGTGGAAGAGTTGTCCACCTAGCAAGATTTTGTTTCGTTTGATCCAAAATTGGAATAAAGTTATGCTTGAAAAGATCTATGTACTTCCTCGTTACTATAACTCCCAAGTAAAGAAAATGATCTGAGGCTAGCTTAAATGGGAACGTTGATACTGAAAGAGCTCTTGCAGCCGAATTAATTGGGAAGAACTCGCTCTTATTTAAATTTAATTTATAGCCCGAAATACTACTGAACTCTTTCAAAATATCCAAAACATAAGGAAAACAGGCTTCTGGATTTGAGACGTACAAGACTACATCGTCAGCATAGAGAGAAATTTTTTGTTCTTTACCTGCTCTAAAAATACCAGATATATTATGATTAGAACGAAAAGCTATTGCAAGAGGCTCTATAGCTATAGCGAACAAAAGCAGGGACAGGGGGCAACCTTGTCTCGTTCCACGGTAAAGTGAGAAATATTCAGAGCTTATACCATTTGTTTTTACAGATGCCAAGGGGGAAGAATATAAAAGTTTTACCCAGGACACAAATTTATCACCAAATCCAAACTTTTTTAATGTATAAAAAAGATAGTCCCACTCAATGTGGTCAAAAGCCTTTTCCGCATCGAGAGAGACTAAGACCTCCGGTATTGTGAAGTCTGACGAGGTATATATTATGTTCATCAGCCTTCTAAGATTAAAGAACCCCTGTCTGTTTTTTATAAAGCCCATTTGGTCAGGGTGAATAATGTCTTGCACAATGGTTTCCAACCTTAAAGAGAGAACCTTAGCCAGAATTTTCACGTCTACATTAAGGAGGGATATTGGACGATAAGACCCACAATCAAGTGGGTTTTTATTGGGTTTCAAGATCAGTGAAATTAATGCTTGACGCATGGAAAAGGGTAAACTACCAATATTTAGGGATTCTTCAAAAACCGAAAGCAGCGATGGAGAAAGCTGAAGAGAAAACTTTTTAAACTCAGTTGGAAACCCATCTGAGCCTGGGGATTTTCCACTTTGCATCTGTGAAATGGCCTGTAGAATTTCATCTAAGCTAATAGGATCATCTAATTTGGCTTTTGACTCATTGCTAATTTGAGGGATATCGAGATTTTCAAAAAAATTATTTATAAGATTAGAATCTTTAGGTGGATTAGACTGGTATAAAAAAAGAATAAAATAATTTAAACTGATTATTAATTTCTTGAGGGTCTGATACAATATTTCCAACTGGGGTTTGAATTTGAGCAATAAAACTCTTTGCGGTTTGAAGTCTAAGTTGCAGTGCAAGAGCTTTGCCAGGTTTATCACCAAATTCATAGAAACGGTGTCGTGACTTGAGTAAAAGCTGCTCTGCTTGGTTAGTGGAGAGAAGATTATATTCAGACTGTAAGAAGGCCCTTTCATTATACAGAGATGGAGTTGGACGCTGTGCGTATTTCTGATCTATTTTGCCAATCTGTCCAGAAAGATCACAGAGCTTTTTATTGCGCAATTTTTTTATATAAGCAGAACAAGAAATTATTTCTCCACGTAAATAAACTTTGAGTGTTTCCCAGAGAATAGGAGCAGAAATCCCTTCGGTAATGTTTGTCTCAAAAAAAGTGGAAATTTTTTCAGAAATGAACTCAACAAAATAGCTATCTGATAAAAGTAAGGCATTCATACTCCAAACATGAGAGATCCTTCCATATCCAGAGAGGGCCAATTCAAGGATTACTGGAGCGTGATCAGAAATAATTATACTGTCATAAAGAGAGGATTTTACTTGGGGAATAAGTTTGTTGTCAATGATAAAATAATCAATATGTGAATAAGTGTGGTGAACAGGGGAAAAGAAAGAAAAAGTTTTAGAGGAGGGATTCAAAAACCGCCATACGTCAGTCATTCCATATCCTTCCAAAAAGGAATTAATTGTTTTAGAAGACTGGGATAAAATAGCTGGTTTAGGAGATGACCTGTCTAGAACAGTATTCAAGACACAATTTAAATCGCCTCCTAAGATTAATTGGTAAGAGTTTAAATCTGGGAGTTTAGAAAAAAGCTTAGTAAAAAAGTCTGGGTTGTCCCAGTTAGGCGCATAAACACTAACTAAAACCACTTGATTATCATAAAGATCGCCTGAAACAATAACATATCTACCGTTGGGATCCGAGAC
The DNA here is from genome assembly GCA_021397915.2 of Tor tambroides. NCBI lineage: Eukaryota > Metazoa > Chordata > Actinopteri > Cypriniformes > Cyprinidae > Tor > Tor tambroides. Next base: position 19,996 of record JAFVLL020029345.1, on the reverse strand, counting down.
AACTTCAGAAGGATTAAACGGAGTATTCTTATTGATTAAAATAGCCTGTACCTCTAGCTTTACAGTTAAATCCCGAATGGAACACCTGTCCTACCCAGGATCTCATCAAACTTTTATGACAAGAGTTTTTAAGATGAGTTTCCTGCAGAAAACATATATTAGCCTTTAGCATCATCAGATTGGAAAAAACCTTTACACTTTTTACTCGATTATTTAACCCTTTTACATTCCAACTAACTAATTTAACCCTGCCCTGTCTCTCCTGAGGCAAGTTTCTATGCATTTTTATGGAGCAGAAGCATACTGATGTTAGAAATTAGAAAAGATGGTTTCAGGCAGAGGGTATGACAAAAAAGAGCGATCAAGTAAGAAATGGCTGATGGTGCACAAAGTAGATTTAAAAAAAAAAAAAAACAACGTCTATTCTCCACTTGCGTCCGGAACTGACACAGGACTTAACATTAATAACACTAACAAGTCTGACTGACAAAAAAAAAGCAGTCAGGTACAGAGAAAACAAGTTAACTAGTTCTAGCAACTTTAGCTGCCCTTTCGGCAGTACTCCGTGAACAGGAATACAATATAGAATACATTATCTCAGCAATATACGATGCATAACATCAAATTTGAACTTGGCTATTATGAAGCGTGGACAAGTTCAAGAACCTTGGTCAAACATCCACAATGTCCAATATAACTTGGTCAAATAAAAATGGTCAACATCAAGTATGGGTTGCCTACTTTTCCATAGCCTAGATCTAGTTCAAGGAACTCTTATTCAGTTTTACAAAACAAAGAGATGGCAGCCCCTTTCAGCGTTTAGATCATATCTGTCAAACTTGGCTTGTTGCAGTCTTAATGACAGAACTGACGAAATCCGCCGCAGCCTTTGGAGTATGGAACATATGTCGCTGTCCCTGGAAATCGACGCGGAGTCTGGCCGGGTGCAGCATTCCGTAGGTAATGCCGGCATTGCGAAGTGTAGCTTTTACATCCTTGAACTCGGCCCGGCGTCTCACTACTTCTGCGGACATGTCCGGAAAAATACGAACAACCGCACCATTGAACTCCAAATGTCCCCGCTCGCGGCTCAATTTCAAAATGAGTTCTTTTGTTTGATATCGGTGGAGTCGAACTAGCATATGCCTCGGGAATGCGTTGCGTTGGGATTTTTGCCCGACACGGTGGGCTCGATCGATTTCGGGGGGTCTCTCAAAAGCGCCTTCTCCGAAGAGCTCAATAAACATTGAGGACATAAAAGTCACTGGATTTTGGCCCTCCGAGCCTTCTGGTATCCCGATGACCCTTACGTTTTGTCTCCGCGAACGGTTCTCCAGGTCGTCCAGCTTAAGTTTGAGGTCAGTGTTCTCTGCTTGTAATGTATTGCACAGCTTCTCCACTGCTGTCAGACGTCCATCAGAATCGGTAAGCGCTATATAGTAAAACAGTACATGAGCGACTATGGACTTTGCGATGCATGGCGTTCTTTTCACCCCAACCGTAGGGAATATACTTTCTTCTCACATGTCCATCACTCTTACTCTCGTCTGGATTATTTCCTAGTCAGCAGCTCACTGCTGAGTGACATTTCAGACACAGAGATACACCCTATAGCTGTCAGCGATCATGCTGCTGTTTCTTTAACTCTAGTAAATAAGAAGGCCACTCCACCAAGTAATAACTGGAGATTTAATACATCATTGCTTAAAGACGATGATTTTATTAAATATTTTAAAGAAGAGTGGGCTTTATATTTAGACTATAATGACCTGCCTGGAACATCAGCATCTGTTCTCTGGGAAGCAGGCAAAGCTGTGATGAGAGGTAGAATAATCTCATTCTCATCGCATAAAAAGAAAAGAGAAAATAAATGTATTCAGGAATTAGAAGAAACCATAAAAACTTTAGAAGAAGCCTACGTATCCACCCAGGAACAGGAAATGCTGAAAAAAATATGTAAAGCAAAACTAGAATTAAATGAAATTATTAATAAAAAAACTCAATTCTTAGCACAAAGACTTCGCTGGCAAGAATTTGAATATGGTAACAAATCAGGTCAATTCCTAGCGAACCAGTTAAAACTAAATAAAGAAAAAACAACTATATGTGCTATTAAAGATTTAACTGGGGATACAGTATATGACCCTGAAAGAATAAACAACACTTTCAGGGACTTTTACAAATCTTTATATTCTCCACAGATAAACCCATCTAAAGACGAAATTGACCAATTTCTTGACAATATAACACTTCCGAAATTATCAGACAATCAAGCGATGGCATTGGATTCTCCACTGACATCAGATGAACTTCAGGAAGCCTTGAACAGTATGCCCAATAAAAAGGCTCCAGGTCCAGATGGTTTTCTTCCAGCAGAATTCTATAAAGAATTCTGGGCAATTCTGGCACCAACATTTTACAGAATGTTGCAGGAAACCAAAGAAAATGGTAGACTTCCACCAAATATGAATTCTGCCAACATTAGTCTCTTGCTAAAACCAGGCAAAGACCCTGTATTGCCTACCAGCTATCGTCCAATATCCCTTATTAATGTGGACACTAAAATAATCTGCAAAGCTATCTCAAAAAGAATAGAGAAAATAACCCCTCTCATAATTCATTCCGACCAAACTGGTTTTATAAAAGGGAGGCACTCCTCAACAAATACACATAGGTTACTTAACTTGATAGACTATTCATGCAATAGAAACCTTCAAATTACAATACTATCTCTAGATGCAGAAAAAGCTTTTGATAGGGTTAACTGGAATTTTCTATTTGCAACTTTACACAAATTTGGATTTGGAAACTCTTTTATAAACTGGTTAAAAATATTATATAACTCTCCAACAGCATGTGTCAGGACAAATGCCCAAACATCCTCTAGCTTCTATCTTAAGAGGGGCACCAGACAGGGATGCCCCCTCTCCCCCTCATTTTTATTGAACCACTAGCAGCAGCAATTAGACAGGTGGCTAGCTACAGTGATTAAAGGCATTAAATGCAAGAATGTAGAACATAAAGTTAGTCTTTACGCAGATGATGTGCTACTTTTTCTTCAGCATTCACAAACCACTCTCTCTGAGGTAATTACATTAATAAACTCTTTCTCAAGAGTCTCAGATTATTCAATAAACTGGTTAAAATCAACAGTTCTTCCAATTAATTGCTCCTTCCAGAATTCTTCCACTCCACTGCAATCTGGAAATATTAAATATTTAGGTATTAATGTTTCTCCTAGGCTGGCAGATTTGATTAAATTAAACCACATCCCACTTTTAAAGACGGTAGAAGATGATCTAACCAGATGGAAGTCTCACCATATCACTCATGGGAAGAGCTTCCGCTCAATAAAAATGATGGTTTTGCCAAGAATTAATTATTTATTTGCAATGATCCCGAGCAAAACCACCACCTGACTGGTTTAGATCTCTGGACTCTCCATCTCTAAATTCCTTTGGAAAAGGCAAACCCCGCGTATTAGCTTAAAAACGCTGCAAAAGACCAAGGATAAAGGATAGATCTACCTAACTTTCACTATTTCTTAGCCAACAGGCTTTCAACACATTTCAGGGTGGTTAAAACACCCTCTTAGATGAGCCTTGGCTAGATGTAGAACAGGCATTATGCAATAATATAGAGATTTCGGATCTGCCATTCATTAGCTCGATTAGTAAACGACACGTATGCTTCAAAAGCATCAGTATCAGCTCTTCTCTGACAGCATGGTGGGAGTTTCTAAAAATGACTGAGTCTTCACTAATCCCATGCAAACGTACCCCCATCTGGAATCAACTCTGACATATTGCTAAACAACAATGATGAACTTCACAGATTGGAGTTGTAAAGGTATTAAATACCTGGAACATATATTCGAAGGGACAGACTTTATTCCCTTTGACAAATTAGTTAAACAATATGGGATTAATAAGCACAGATTTTTAGAATATCAACAAATTAAATCTATTGTAAAAAGGAAATTTAAGTCTAATCATATCAAATTACAAATACCACCAAGTGTGGCAGATTTTCTTAATCTCAAAACCCCCAAATTAATGTCTAAAATATACAGGACACTTTCCAAAATAGATGAATCAGTATCACTTCCTATTGCAAAATGGGAGGCAGATCTATCAGTAAGCTGGGACCATAATTTCTGGTCTCAGATATGTTTAAAAACCTTTGAACTGATTAGAAATCCTGGTTTACAATTAATACAATACAAAATCCTGCACAGAGTGCACTACACAGGTCATCGGATGTTCAGGATGGGTTTTACAGCTTCTAATAACTGCTCACACTGTAAAGGCAATACACCTGACAATTACATCCACGCTCTATGGTTCTGTCCACCTGTTGAGAGGTACTGGTACAGGATTTGTGAAGACTTATCAAAGTGTCTTAAATGTTCTATTCCAGCCTCTCCTTCAGTCTGCTTGTTGGGCGACCTAGATGGTGTCACTACAGAAGATAACACAATTCATGAACTTTCACTGCCCTATGCATTGCTAAGAAGACTGTCCTCATGAACTGGAAAAATAAAAATAATCTTAATATCAATCAATATAGAGATCATTTGTTGGATTATATTAGTCTTGACACAGCTTCTGATACCACATTAGATCAATCTCTCTGGGCTTCTTTGATCAGCTCCATCACCTAGTGTGAGTGGGGGTCCCGATTCTGTCCGGCTGTGGTTTTTGTTGTTGGCGTGGGGTGGCCATATGGGCTTGGGGCATCTGGGGGTTCCCTGGGGGTGGGTTTCTTGGGGGTTCGGCGCTGGGGCTGCGACCTTGGCCTGGATGGGGTATTGGTGACTCTTGGGTGCTGTTTTGCTGGCGGCTGCATGGGGCGCTGCTGGGGATGCCTGTGCCGGCGGACGAGGGCTGCTGCCTGCGGCCGCAGTGTTCCAGGGTTGGTCCGGGGGGGCTTGGGGTTCTGGGGGCTTGCCTCCCGGGCTGGGGTTGGGCCGGCTGGGCCTGGGGGCTTCTGTCCTGGTTGGGCGGCGCCGGGAGCATGGGCGAAGCGGCGCTTTGGGCCCGCCCTGGTGTGGGGCCCGATGCATCGGTGCCTCCGCGGGGAGGGGGATCCAATAGAGGTGGGGAAAACGGGCTTAACCTGGGTGTCTTACTGTCTTATGTAGTCTGGGAGTTGACTGAATGATGGGGTGGGGTAGTTTTTCCTCTTAGCTGTGGGTCTGGTGGCGGCCCCGGGCTGCCATGGGCCCTGGTCTGATGGGCCTGGGCTCCCGCGCAAGGCAGATTTGGGGTAACGGGGTGCTTATGGGGGTCAGCGGGGGAGCTGGCTCCAAGGGGGGTATTTTGCCCTCTGATGCTTTCCTCCCCATCCCTAAGGCTTCACTTCTCTCGCTCCATCACACCAACACACAGGTAGGGTTTTGAGGTGCGGGTGCGGCCGCTGGAGATGCGGGGGAGGTGGTACTCCTGTCTCCTGGCCGCCTGCATCTCTCAATCACATTACAGCTTAGACATTCTCATTACTTACTGTCACATGACACATACATATAGGGACCTTTGGGGGTGGGGCACACTGAATGGCATCCTGGAGGGCGGTCTGTTCATTCAGCCTTCCTCTGGTGCCAGTGCCCACTTCAATTTTAAGTTGCACATAGACATTGAGGGCTCTAGGGGAGGGGACGAGCTGACACAAGTTTGTGGAGGGTGCCCCCTCCCCCTGTTTTAAAGCACCCCTGTTTTAAAGCACCTTAGAACAACACACACCAACACTACATTTGAGCGGGTGAGGTGAAGCATGGGGTCTTTTTTCTCACACCCCTCTGTTCTCTGTTCTCTGTCCGGGGCTGGGGGCTGTGAGGATGAGCTGGCCGCCCGGTCGGGGTCTGGGCTGGTGGTCTTCCTGCTGCTGCGGGGACCGGGTAGTCTTCCTGTCCCCACGGAGCCGAGGTCTGGGGCTCCGGGGATCGGGCGGGCCATTACCCTCTGGGGGTGGTGGTGGTGCCTGGATCCAGGAGTATAGTGTGCATGGGGAGGAGTGTGGGCACTGTAACTGACGGTGTGTCTACATGTGGGGCGAGGGTGTGAATATATTCGTTTGCGTGCATGAGGGTGGGAACGTATGCTTGTGTATATGTGTGCTTGTTCATCTACGTCTATGTGTCAGGTCGGGCCTTAGACTCCACCTCACTCTCATCATCTCAGTCGACTCCCCACCCCATTACCATGCCCTGCCGGTGGAGTGATGCCGCCGGTGCGTTGGTGGTTTCTCGCGCCGGGGCAGGATGCTCGGGTGTGCGCTGGCCCACTCTCGGCGGTCGCTTGGCCGGGCCTGGCCCTGCTGCTGGCTTTGCTGGGCCCCCGGTTGGGGGGTGGGGGCCCTTGATCTCCGGGCCCAGGGGCCGGTCTGCCCTGGTGTGGTCGGCTGCCGGCGGAGCCTGCGGGCTTGCCGCCACGGCACCCTGGGGCGTCTACACTGTGGCTGTCGGAGGTCCCACCTTCGGGCTCTCTGGCCCTTTCTGGGTGGGGCCGCGTTGTCCCTGCGGTGGTTCTCCTGGGGTCCCGTGCCCTGGGGCCTCCGGGACAAGCTGGGGCCCAGGCTTCCGTGCCTGCTTCATGCATTGCGGGATGGGGCTGTTGTTCCCTTACACACACTATTATACATTTACATGGAGGAACCTTATGAACACAACCGCGCTCACACACACAGGTGTACACTCAAGCATTCACATTGGTGTAAAAACAGGTGCTCACAGACACACATTGTCTTGATCTGCTGTTGCTTCAAAACTTATTTTGTAATATTAGTTATGCGTGCTGCTCAATAACATTTAACATTTAGAATTTATTGTGATTCATACAGATGTTGGTTGTTGCTGCTGCAGTTTCTCTGATGTTGTGTCTTCTGTTGTTTTCTCTTTTTGTCAGCAGGTATCGAAGCAAATTGTCTGTTTTTTTTTTTTTTGTTTGTTTTTTATTTTATTTTATTTTTTCTTTTTCCTCTCTCTCTCTCCCCCTTCTCTGTTGACTTTCTCCACAATTTTTTTTTGTTTTGTTTTCTAATTCCTTTTTTTTTTAATTTTTTTTATTTATTTATTTTTTTATTTTTTTATTATTAATATTATTATTATTTTTGTTATTATCATTATAATTTTTTTTTTGTTTGTTTGTTTTTTTTTTTTTTTTTTTTTTCTTCTTTCTTTCTCTCTCTTGTTTTCTCTGTCCCCTGGTCTTGTCTGTCATAGTATGGTTAAATAAAAGGGTATATAAAATTACATTAATTAATGAATTAATGTAAAAAATAAATAAATATCTAAAAAAAAAAAAAAAAAAAAAAAAAGACAGGCTTTGAATGATGATAGCATAGCTACACATACGTACTGTCATGTGTTATCTGTGTTACTGACAGGCCGGGAAAAAAAAAAAAAAAAAAAAAAAAAGAATCGGTAAGCGCTGTTTCAATATCGCCGATCTTTTGGGCTTGTGAAGACAGCGTCGTTTGTAGCGTGGACACTGCAGAACGAAGTTCAGATAACAACTCGGATCGTAGTGAAGAGATTTCAGAGCGAATGGTGGATGAAATTAAGTCCTTTAAGGAAGCTGGTGTTATCTCCTCCTCAGCTTGGACTGGAACGTTAGCTTTAGCATTAGCTGCCTGTTCGTTCCCCTTGTCAGTCAGCATTTCCACAATGTTTCGCCCTGACTTTCCTGGTTTTGGCATTCTTCTTTAAAACTGTACAATCAAGTTGATTGCTAGATATATATATATATATAGATATATATATATATATATATATAACGAAAATAAATAAAACTACTGAGAGCAAACAAATGAATGTTCACGGAGCGACTTCCAACCACGTCTACTCGCCACAAGGCATACCCCGGAAGTCTTTTATCTGTATTTTTAAAACTACGCTTAAAGTATGGCTTAAGGAAAATCAAATATGTGATCATTGACTTGATTTTTTTTTTTTTTTAATGGAGTATGATGTGATATTGTATGTGTTATGTATTGTATTGTTTTTGACTGAACATTGTAATTTTGTAACAACATCCTGCCCAGGGACTGCAGATGCAAATTAGCTTTATAGCTAACTCTGGCACAACACTTTTGTTGTGTATTATCCCTGTATAAATAAATGAAATAAACTAAAAACTAAACTAAAAAATTGACGAACTTGCTGTTTTGGCTAGGGGCAGGGCAGTAATGCCGTCTAAGCTGTTCGCCAATCACAACGCACTGGGACAGCTAACCAATCACAACACATTTTGTTTTTCCGGAAGGCAGGCCTTCATCAAACCTGGAACTAATTGAGTCGTTTGTGTCAGGCTGGGGAGAAAGATATTGTAATAATGTAAATTACACCCCCAAAACAAAATCAAGACTTTGTAAAAGAGCATAATAGGACCCCTTTAAGGTAATTGGTTTCTTCAAACTGTTTGAGTTAACATAACTTGTGGGGTTTTACCGTGAGGCTGTGGCAGAAGTCAGTAGTTCTTGTTTCTCTTTCCTTCAGTGATTGTTTGTTAACAGCAGGTGTTCATCGCTAATGCTCAATTATCACTTAATTACTTTTAAAAGTTAAACCGTTTGAGGAAACCGATTACCTTAAACCATTTGAGTTACCCTAACTTGGGGTTTACAGTGTATTTGTGGCCGCATTTATATGCAAAATGATTCTTTGCCAGCGGGAGAGCTCGAGGTTTCCCCGGTAATGCTGTACACAAAACAGAGTTCCGCTCATAAACGCTGCTTTATCAGACATTATACGCAAGATGAAATGAAAATGACATCCAAAATTTTCTGAAAACAGTTGGTTTCCATCAACACTAAAATCAAGCAGCAAGGCATTCAATTTGATCAGTTATATATTCATAGTGAAGTGTCATTTACGCACACTGCAGCATCAAGATTGTCTGCTCAGCAGTAATATATTATTCAAAATTAAACACACCAATAAAACATTTGACCATGGGGATGAACACAGAAACAATGCACACATTTCTGTATGAGTTTGTTGTGACTGAAGGATTTTAAAGCCCGTTGTGATCCTCAGTCACAGTAAGACGGCCAGTTTTCTTTTTGCATCGTCATGTTTATGTATGATGCCTGGTGTTTTAAAAATTTGTTCACATTTTAAAAGTCATGTAGTGTATTCCAGCCTTTAGTTGCTTTTTTCCTGGACAGATACGACAGGTTTCTGATGGACGAAATGCCTCTTTCATCTTTGGGCATAAACTATAGTTATGTCTCGATTTTATCATCTTAAAGCTGTTAAAATAAGTTATTAGACATTTTATAAAGATTAACATAAAGTGACGACCATCAGTTAACATTTAAAGTCTGTTTATGAAGTATTTACATAGGTGGTTAATGTGGAAGATCTTAAAGAGAGCACACTGAGCTTAATTGGAGCAGCAACAATTTTTAATACATTTCATGTAATATTTATTAAAATGACAAGATTCTGCTAAATAAATAATCTAGTTCATGTATTAAGTTCATACATATTTTAATATGAACAACTATTATTAATAATATCTATGAAATTATACTTTTTCTTATTGATGTCACACAGAAGGTGTGATTTTCATAGTAGTGTACCCTTTAAGATCACCTTAAAATAATATGAAATCTTTAAAAACTACAGCAGTGTAAAACCACAGACCAGCAATAAACTGTCAATTTATAGTATTATGGATGTGAAAGTACAAGCCAGCAATGACTGTGAAGTAATATGTAAGCGTAGCACACAATCTTATACAGCTAGTCAGCTAACTGTGTTCTGTAGCATCTGCGCTATGTTGCTAAAACTATCTTTTGGATTTAATGTAATTATTTCCCACATCCAAGTTCCAGGTTATAATATGCAAAAGTCTAAACATTAATCTCTTAATTTTACAGTAAGTAGTGAAACTTACCCAAAATAAAGGCTTGAACATCTAAAAAACGCACATTTATGGGGCTTCTCTTTTGGTAAAAGTTTTTAGACAGCTTTCAAAATGGCCGCCAGACAGTGTGAACACATGGAGACCCGTATCTCAGTGTGCAATGATCTGATTGACTTGAAATTATAGGAGGTACATAGTAACAAACATATCATTTGGTTAAGACATCAAGTAGGATAATAAATTATTTTTTCTTTTTATATTCTGAGCTCAAAAATGAAAGTGTGCTTAATGGGTACGTGAGTTTAATAGGTACGTTTACTCTTTCATAATGAGATTTTCCCACATTTTCAATTGTTTTAGTTCAAGGAAAGGTTAGTCTTTTGTTTTTTAAATAAAAGATCAAAAGGATGCAGGTTTATTTTCAGAGCCTTCTTTGATCATATTTACCGAGGGTGCCAACAATTCTGACCACGTCTGTATATTTATCTGTTTGTTTTGTTCTTTTGTACAGTGTTTTCTTTGCTACTTTGTATATAGCTTTGGTCATTTTTCTTCTGGGACTGTTTCACCTCTCGAGCACTGTAAATAAATGATCACTTTTCACTTAACATCTCTGCGAGTGTTGCCATCATTTTTGGGGGGATTTTTATATTTTTGTCCTTTTTTTTGTTTGTTTGTTTTTGGGTTTTTTTTGTGTTGGGTGAACCCTTTCGCCTGACGATGGGCCTGCGAAGACTCCTTGTCTCACACTGATGATACCTAGATTTACCTAGCCTTATCTCCATATGACTATAGCCCCATTGACTACCTCTGCCAATGCACTGATGAAATTAACAGTTGGATGTGCCAGAACTTTCTTCAGTTAAACAAGGAGAAAACTGAAGTCATTGCATTTGGAAAAAAAGATGAATTTCTCAAGGTGAATGCATACCTTGACTCTAGGAGTCAAACAACTAAAAATCAAGTCAAAAATCTTGGGGTGATTCTGGAGACGGACCTTAGTTTCAGTAGTCATGTCAAAGCAGTAACTAAATCAGCATACTATCATCTCAAAAACATTGCAAGAATTAGATATTTTGTTTCCAGTCAAGACTTGGAGAAACTTGTTCATGCCTTTATCACAAGCAGGGTGTATTATTCAGTCCCTCAAGTTTTTCGCAATTCCGCGTTCGCTGAGTAAAATGCAAAATAAACAATATTGAATTTTTTTTGTGATCGTGCACAATTCGTCATTTAACCACAAAATAATCGCAAAAAATAAAATAAAATAAAAGACCTCACACAACATTCATTTATAATCATCTAACTGAATTATCTCTAATTTAATTAAAGTTGCAATGCATTATTTTACATTACGTGGATTCAGATGTTGTTCCCTTGATGACATCTGTGTCTGTGAGCGGCCTGTCAAGGAACAACGGCGGCAAATTTGTCTCACCTGACTTCTCACATAAGTGCCAAGGACCGGGCTAAGCAATATCCTGATATAATGCACGACAGTAGAGGTAAAATTTTTTGCAGCCCGTGTAATAAAATTTTGGATTACAAAAGAAAGTCTACGATCGACTGTCATCTAAGTGGGAGCAAACATCTCAGACAAACAGACCTGTGGAATCAGAGGAAACGCAAGCAGCTTACCATGTCGGAGATGGCTTCAAGGATGACGGCCACGGGACATGACCAAAATGAAGTAAGCAAAAGTGACTCTTGTTTTATATGGCTGGGAAGTATGACAATTTAAGTGTCAAATTGATAAAGATTTTTGTTTATATGTAGCTGATATCTGAACAGTTGTCAATGTGCAGTAATGGTTAACTCTAAGAAACATGATTGAATGACAACACAAAAAGTATGATATACTCGATATACTGGGCTCTGAATAATTATTTTTAGTACTATCGCGAAAGAGATCTCAGTTCTGTCAGTCAGACTGAAACACGGTGTGTGCTTGCCGCTTGTCAGTGCGGGAGTTTTGAATTCTATGTTTACCGCTTGAACAGTCAAATACATACAATTACTTCAAAATGTCCATCTAGTGAGTATTTATGAAAAACAATCTTCAATATCTTGAGTGAACAAATGTTTTGGGGGAAATAACTGATTGGGACGTGTGTCATATAAGTTACCTGTTAATCAAACAACAGCAAAAAAAATAAAAATGTACATAAATCTAAGCACTGTATATATCTTTGTTGTATTTATTTGTCCTGTTTTGTTTCTTTTTGTCATTTGTTTCTTTGTTCTTATTTCATTACTGAGAAAAAATGAAGAATTAAATATAAATTATTATATAATAATATAATATTATATAATAATATAAAATATAATATTATTATTATTATTATTATTATTATTTCAGATTTGTGAAGACTGGGTAAGGCTGTGCACCGAGCTCAATATCATCTTAAGAAAAATGGCATCTAGGCTAATATTAGTCTGTTTCTTTCTTATTCTGTGTTGACCATATTTGATACTGTAAAGCTGCTTTGACACAATCTGTATTGTTAAAAGCGCTATATAAATAAAGGTGACTTGACTTAATTTGGTAAATGTGATATAATTTTTTAAAAAAATTCACAAATTTATGGAAATTTCCACCACAAAATCAGTCATTTTGATCACAAAAATCACACAGAAAAAATCATGAAATCCTGGAGGAACTGATTATTGTAATGGTCTCCTCACCGGCCTTCCAAAGAAGACCATTAGACAGCTGCAGCTCATCCAGAATGCTGCTGCCAGAATTCTGACTAGAACCAGAAAATCTGAGCATATCACACCAGCCCTCAGATCTTTACACTGGCTTCCAGTTACATTTAGGATTGATTTTAAAGTACTTTTCCTTGTTTATAAATCACTCAATGGCTTAGGACCTAAATACATTGCAGATATGCTCACTGAATATAAACCTAACAGACCACTCAGACCATTAGGATCGAGTCATACCAAGGGCGAGAAATACCAAGGGTTCACACAAAACAAGGGGAGTCCGCTTTTAGCTATTATGCCGCCCGCAGTTGGAACCAGCTTCCAGAAGAGATCAGATGTGCTAAAACATTAACCACATTTAAATCCAGACTCAAAACTCATCTGTTTAGCTGTGCATTTGTTGAATGAGCACTGTGCTACATCCGAACTGACTGCACTATATTTTATGTATAATCATTTTTATTTCTAACTGTTCTAAATTCATTTTAAATCAATTTTTAAATAATTTTAAACATTTTTAAATTTCTGGTTTCATTGTTGTGATTTTTTTTTTTTTAATGATTATTTTACTTCCTTTTATGTAAAGCACTTTGAATTACCATTGTGTGTAAAATGTGCTATATAAATAAACTGTCATTTTCTGGTTATGTAAACAACCGTAATTTACGAAGCTACGAGAATACTTTTTTCGTGCAAAAGGAAAAAATAACGACTTTATTCAACAATTCATCTCCTCCGCATCACCCTAGCACCATTTTGGAGAATATCCACTGAACGTAAACGGCGTATGCTGTTCTGTGGCAGCCGCACCACACAGATTTCTGAACCTTGATCATGTCAATTACATTGCTGTCTATGGGAGGGTCAGAGAGCTCTCAGAATGCATCAAAAATATTTTAATTTGTGTTCAGAAGATGAACGAAGGTCTTACGGGTTTGGAACGACATTTGGATGAGTAATTTAATGACAGAATTGTCATTTTTGGGTGAACTAACCCTTTAAGATTGTTCAGGTGTGTTTGATCAAGTTTGGAGCTGAATTTTGTAGGAAGGTAGATCTTCAGGATGAGGACTGTAATGCACCCCTGCATTACAAAGTATCTCATCTGGTATCTGGTATTACAAAGTAACATTCCAAGTTTAATTTAAGTTTAGCTCGATAGAAAATATTTGTGGCATAATATTGGCATTTCCCTTTCGGGACTCAGACTCAGAAAGGGTTGTTTCTGTTGCTGCCTTCCCAGTAACAGGACTCGGACTCAGAACAAGGAGTGTCTTTTGGGAAGGTACCTTTATCCCTTTCCGATGAGGAGGAGATTGCAATCTGGCGCTTCTCCATTTCCAGGCTGTGATTGGCTATTTCCATCAGGGTGGGGGGACACGGTGTGGGCCACCCTTCTTTCCTCCTGTGGAACTTATTTGCATGGTCCAAACACACATTTAGAAAAGCGTCATTAAAGTTTCACCAATGCATCATTCACTTACCAAACCACAACCAGAATACCTTTAGCAATGTTATGAACACATTAAGTACAAACATGATGGAAGAAGATTGAACTGTCATGCATGCATAAATTTGTTCATCAACAGCTGAGTGTGTGTAAGATGTTGCACTACATATCGCTGTCACTGAGAATACGTATTTCTCTGAATAAGTATGAGATGTGTGTGTTGTAGTGTGCATCAGTTTTAAGGTTTGAAAACATAGTTATGAATGGATTTGGATGGATCTCTGTGATCTCTCTTTGTTTCACCCACTGCTGCTGCATCCAGAGGTCCTAAGGAATTTTTATGGCGGTCACAGGCCAAAACCTTAGGAATCAGTCTGTTGGTGGGTGAAGGGCAGAAACTGCATTTTGACCAATGAGAAGTCCTGTCCTTCCTGGGCTTTGTACCAAAGGTCTTCTTGCCCTCTCAGAGGTGTCTGGCCATTGTCCTGGCATCTTTATCTGATGGTGTTGGACAGTTTGCGTATGTTAGTCCACCAAGATCCAATCAAAATGTAGCAAACGTTTGTCCACTATAGTGGTCAGGGAGGGGCCCTGCCATAAATTGGGCCCTGAAATGTGCTGTCCACTACAACATCGATAACAAAGTAAAACTGTATTTTCATAGTGGGTCATTTAATAAATGTATTAAATTACTTTTTAAAAAATCTCATTAATAACTTTGCTTCATAAGATTGGCATTTGCTAACTGGCGGGAGCTAATGAGAAAGGTGTGTAATGGCTTTTTAGGTTCATTTACAGTCATTTACATTTGCATCATTAATACATACCCAGTCCCAAAGTGCTCTTTGTATATAAAAGTTACAAAAATGTCATCATGAACTGAACTTACCTTTTAGGGCAATGATTACAATATAAGAATAATATCTACATCTTCTGAAGTCTTCATGAGTGTTGGTTTCTGGATACAAACTGGAGGTGGTGTAATCTCTAATAACTTTGAGATAGGCATCCTGAGATAGAAACAGAAAAGCAAACAAAGAAGAATTAGCATAGCTGCTGTTCATATTATTTCAGAAAAAAGGTGATTTATTTCATCACATATAACTGGAATGCAAGGTTATGTGATGCATTGTGTGAATGCTTGGCTAAAAAATATGTATTTTAATCTAATTTAAACTAAAAGAGTGTATCTGAACCCCAAATTTTCAGGAAGTCTATTTCAAAGTTTAAGAGTAAAATACAAAAAAAGCTTTACTTCCTTTAGTGGACTTTGATATAACCTCAGTATTATCAATAGTCCAGAGTTTTGTGACATTATTTGGTTTATTTTGCTATTATCTGGTTGAACTGCAATCAGATGTTTTTCTAGATCCTTTAGTAAACTTATTTGTCCTCATTTTTCAGAGAACATACTCTATGGAATGTACTACATATGCCATAATATTTAATTGGGAGGGACATAGGCCATCATAACTGTAGCCTAATTCACACTACCATTCAGTTGTGTTTGTTTTTTTAATTGTCTGTTCTGCTGACCAAGACTGCATTAATTTGATTAAAAATAAAGCAAAATCAATAGTATTGTGAAATATTATTTTAATGTAAAATAACTGTTTTCTATTTGAATGTTTTACAATTGTAATGTCTGTTTTGGGTTCTGTGTCTTGTTCTTGTTTTCATGTCTTTTATTTTGAAGTTTAGTTATGGTTCCTGTTTGTGTCATGCTTCCCTTTCTCTCTTGTCTCTATGCTATTGGTTCTTGAATTTTTGTAATGGACTTAAAGACTGTTTATATGATCTGACGCCAGACAACACATGCTCTGCCACACTAGAAGAATATATCGACCATGCTCTTTTTCTTTTCCCCGGCCAAGATGGCTGCCACGTCAGAGCCTTGTCACACCACGGCTGTCACCAAAATTTCCCCAAAGGATTTTTTTTGGGGGGGGGCTATAGTACCCAAGCTCCTGCCAGGCAGGCTCAAGCCTGCCAGGCATCCCACTGTTTACCGCACTGCCCGTGACGGCGGTCACCATATTGAGTGTTTGGGCTGCACACTGCACTCCTGAGGCCTCTCCTGTCCACAAGTCTGCTCCTGAGGCCTCTCCTGTCCATGAGTCTGCTCCAGAGGCATCTTCTATCCACGAGTCTGCTCCAGAGGCCTCTTCTGTTCATGAATCTGCCTCAGAGGCCTCTCCTGTCCATGAATCTGCTCCAGTGCCTCCAGAGGGGGCGGCATCCACTACAGAACCACCAGAGGTGGTGGCTTCCACTGCAGAACCTCCCGAGGAGGCGGCGTCCACTACAGAACCACCAGAGGTGGCGGCTTGTCCCTATTGGTTTGTTCATGTCATGTGACCCTCCTTGTTTGTTATAAGTAGCCTTGTCATTGCCTTTGTTCCTTGTTGTGTATTGTATGTATTTATCCTGCTGTCGGTGAGTATTTAGTCATAGTCAAGTTAAGTCAAGTCTTTGTTTGTTTGTATTTTGGATTGCACGTTGTTTAATAAAATCTGCACTTGGATTCTCACTACGCTCACCTTCAGTGGACTGCTCAAAAATGCAAAGCTGAATTTTCAGCATCATTACTCCAGCCTTCAGCGTCACCTTCAGAAATCATTCTAATATGTGTATTTTGCCAAAGAAAATTTCTGATTATGTAAAAAAAACCAGCTGTGCTGATTTATATTTTTTGTATAAACTGTTTTAACAGTGTAAAGTTGTTGTTTTTTTGTTTATTTTTTTCTTCAGGATTGTTGTTAAATAGACCCCAAATCTCTAAACGGTAATGTACAATTCTGTTCAAGCAGAGATGCAAACAGGTAAGGGGGAAAAAAGGTGAGAACATTGTATGGATCGGGGACATGCTCTACATGGAATTTCTTTTAAAGGTATTTGCTTTACATGCTCATTTTTTTATTATTATTATTATTACCTTATATATGTCCAAAACTGTAATTTAAAAAAAAAAAAAAAAAAATTAACATCTTGTTGCAACATTTTACAAAAATCAAGATTGAATATATTTGGTCAAAATCCCATGTTATAAAAGATAAAGTGCTATGCAGGCTATTTAAGAAAATATTGGCTGATTAGACAGCAATGCTCACCTAAAATGCAAAATGTTTGCCCTCTCTCTCTTCACCGTTCCCACATCTCAGACCTCAAATACATAAAATATAACCCTTTTTAGACATCGTTTTAGAAGTAAAGAGTAAAAAAAATACTATACAAAAGTTACTGAAATTAAACTGAAATTTAACTGAAACTTAACCACCATGTTAAGACTGTGTCTTAAGAACTAATTTGACCAACTAGAAGTTGCCAAGGGGTAATCACTTTTACAATAAAAATGAGACCAATCTACCTTTTCGTAACTGAATTTAAAAAGTTCACTTGAAGAATTAAAAAAAAAATTGTAAGACCCTTGTTAGACAAACCCCCCCATAAAAACACTTTCTCACTGGATCTAAGCAAATCTCATAGGTGACTTATTTTGGAGACCCTGAAAGGTGAGGAGTTTGCATCTATGTCAAGTTTATAGTCAATAAGATTTTTTTTTAATAAATTCATATTTTTATTCAGCAAGCAGGTGTAGCGGATCGGCCAGGCTCCACCACCACCCAATCACAGAGATCACTATCACCTGAGTTCTGAGCACCTGCACCTGTCACTCAGCTAATCACCTCATTACCAGCCAAGTACTTAAGCACACACCTCAGTCACTATCATTGTCTGGTCTCGTACATATGAAGAGGACTCTTTGACTCAGCATTCTGTTACCTGTACGACATTCTTACCTGTACGACTTACCTCCTGTGTTCTCCTGTTATGTTCTGTGTCTCCATACTCTCACCAGTCTCCGAGATCCTGAGGTGTGTGCTCCGTTCCTGTGTCTCCGGTTCTCCCGATCACCTGCAAGGAAAGGAATTCAAGTTACACTCTTCATCTGTCTTCAACAAAGAAGTCTTAGGACGTTGTGACTCACCTGTTCACCACAGCATCATCATTAACGAACTCCTCTGTGCATTAATAAACATAGTTGTTTTTACTTACCACCTTTGTCCCGCCACTTCTGTTACAGAAGACTGGACCGAAAACCGTCTGCACAGATGAGTTCCCACGATCCATTTCAGGAACTGGTGGATTCCCTCCGGCGGGTATTACTCCAAAGCCCTGCTCCACCATCACCACCACCAGTCACTTCCGGAAACACCGCACGCACTTCTTCGCCTACCATCATCGCCAGTCCCATGGCCAGACCAGCGCCCTTCTCTGGATCGGCGGAGGAGTGCAACGGATTTCTCCTCCAATGTACTCTCACTTTTGAGATGCAACCACACACGTATCCCACTGAACAATCTAAAATTGCATACATAATATCTCTGCTAACAGGTACTGCATTGCAATGGGCGGAGACGATATGGTCTCAGGCCGGCCCCGCCACCAAGAACCTTCAAGATTTCATCTCTCATTTCCGTGAGGTATTTGGCAGGACTGGTGGCGATACCACAATCAGCGATCAACTCTACCATCTACAGCAAGGTAATCTGACTGTTAATGAATACTCTATCAAGTTTAGAACCCTTGCAGCGGCCAGTGGATGGAACGAAAGATCGCTGCTCACCACCTACCGGCAGGGGTTGGTTCCACAACTTCGCTTGCAACTTGCTCCCTATGACGACTCCATTGGATTAGAGCAATTCATCCAGTTGTCCATTCGCTGTGCAAGCCGCATGCAGTCCTGCCTAGCAGAGTTACCTCCCTCAGAGTCTGCATCATTCCTCCGCCGACCAGTTTCCACGACCCCTCCAGAATCTTCCCCAGAGCCTATGATGATCGATAACCAGAGACTATCTCCAGCTGAGCGGCAGAGAAGGCTGACCCGGGGTCTCTGCTTATATTGTGGTGCGAATGGGCATATGATCATGGCATGCCCCCTTCGTCCTCCTCGACCTGTGGTGAGTGTCATTCAACCCGCGGAGGTTAAGATGGAACCACTCACTACTGTTGTAATGCTTACTGCCTCTGATGTGTCTGTTTCAGTATCCGCCCTACTTGACTCCGGGTCAGCGGGAAACTTCATCTCCGGGAATCTCTGCCGCCAGCTCCAGCTCCAAACCTTCGCCACCGAGACGGTTTACCAAATCCAGTCGATAACCGGGAAACCATTATGCAGAAGGAATGTGCGCTACAGTGTGGGACCCATCAACCTGCGTATTGGTCAACTTCATTCCGAAACCATACATCTGCTAGTTCTGGAGGGGTCCACCGCTGACATCATTTTAGGGCGCCCGTGGCTGGTGAAACACGATCCATCACTCTCTTGGCGGACGGGAGAAGTCCTGAAGTGGGGCAAGGGCTGCTTTCCAGGATGTTTTCCCAGCATTCCCTCACCACAAAGAGATCTTGCTGAAGTAATACCTGTGTGTTCAACATCCATCGAAAGCCCCGTAGAGAAACAATCTGTCGACATTCCCTCCGAGTATGCCCCCTTCAGCGACGTGTTTTGCCCCAAGAGAGCCTCCCAGCTACCACCTCATCGGCCATGGGACTGTGCCATCGACCTACTACCGGGTGAGCCAGTGCCCCGTGGAAAGATCTATCCACTCTCGCTTCCAGAACAGAAGGCCATGGAGGAGTACATCGATGAAGCTCTGCAACAGGGATACATCCGTCCATCGACTTCCCCTGTTGCATCTAGCTTCTTTGTGGCCAAAAAGGACGGAGGCTTGAGACCCTGCATAGATTACCGATCCCTCAACAAGATTACAGTCAAATTTCGCTACCTCCTTCCCCTCGTCCCATCGGCATTGGAACATCTACATGGTGCCTCAGTCTTCACTAAGTTGGACCTCCGCAGTGCATACAATTTGATCCGGATACGTGAGGGGGACGAATGGAAGACTGCATTTGTGACCCCTACTGGCCATTATGAGTATTTGGTCATGCCCTATGGACTCGTCAA
>JAFVLL020029344.1:0-57513 GCA_021397915.2 Tor tambroides | reverse complement strand
TTTTACACCCTGTAAGTGACTAGAGTAATCATTCATGATGTTTAGCCTTTAAGCCAAGAAAGAGATAGCTCATGCTAATGCATTGTGAGCAGCTCAGGATCTGCTCTCTGGTAGTCTGCTTAGAGCCGAGCCGAGATATCAAAGTCGGCTTTGTGTGTGGCATTTGTGTTGAGGTGTGAAGTGCTGCACTGAGGTCTACGGAGAGATGAGAACACTCCCACTCCTTTGCATCTAAAGGCACACAGGCCTTATCAGACACTCAAAACCTGCCATCCAAAGAGACCGTGCAGGTGTTTCCTGGATTGCCAGGCTTGCGTGTCAGTGGATGGAAAATTCCTTTTGGCGTTACATAATTGCAGTCATTCATTCAAAACTTGAAAGATTGCATCACAGTCGTGTACTGGGTATTGCGAAAGTTATCTAGGTCAAGTTTTCTTACAATGCTTCCTACGTCATAATGAAATTTGCCAAGGGCACTCCTAAATTAGGTTGCAGGTGAAAAGCTAGTATTACTAAAGCAAATATTAGTACTTTAAGGTCAGAGTTTTCAAGCAGGGGTCTATGAAACTATTATGTTCAAGGGGGTTCGTGCAGAAGATAATAAAACATAATAAAACATTTCCAACCGTTTTAATAAGCATCGTATAGTATATTAACACCAGTTAATGTGTAACATGTCCCTTTAAGGTATTCTTTTTAAAAATTAAAAATATCAACATTTGGGGGGAATTCATTGTAATAACATATCCATGATGGTAGACTATGTTCTCCTAGAGACAGACAAACAAAATCTAATTACCTACCCTACCCTATTCAAAAGTTTGGTGTTGGAAGTAAGATTTTTTAAAAGAAGTCTCTTATGCTCACCAAGGCTGAATTTATTTCAATCAAAAATATTTTAAAACAGTATTAGTGTGAAATATTATTTCAGTTTAAAATAACTGTTTTCTGTTTTAATGCATTTTAAAAAAGAATTTGAATTTTCAGCAGCCATTACTCCAGTCTTCAGTGATTCTTCAGAAATCCTTCTAATATGCTGATTTGATTCTCTTAATATAATCAGTGTTGAAAACAGCGGTGCTGCTTAATATTTTGGTGGAAACCGTGATACTTTTTTTTTCAGGATTCTTTGATGAATGGAAAGTTCAAAATAACAGCATTTATTTGCAATAGAAAACTTTAACATTATAAATATATTCACTTTTTGTCTTTTTAAAGCATCTTTGTTGGAAATGTATTAATTTCTTAAAAAAAAAAAAATCTTACTGACCCCAAACTTTACATACATATGTATATTTGGTCAGACCACTTTTTTTTTTAAAGAATGTTTGATTGCTTGTGGTTTTACCCAGCTTGTTCATGGCTGAACATTTCATTTTCTTTCCTACAGATCTCGATGTGGTGACAGAGATGAGCCGTCGCCCAAGAGAATTAAAACTGAGGTGAGTAAAATTGCTTCATGATTTCTCCAACCTGAACTCCAAATAATCTGTCTGAAGCTTTTCTCAAGTCATTTTGTTATTAATGTGCGCTGCAGTGCTAACACCAATATGCGAGGAAACTGTTGTAGGAGGCAGGATTGACACTGGGTGGGTCCAGTGGCTTTTTGTTTGCATAGCTGCCTGTCAGCATACTGAACTGTGTGGGAGGGCTTTGCAGGAGCATGCGGGGTAGCTCCATCAGGATTGCATGTCATGGTGTAGGGGAAAGGTCAAAGTTCAGCCTGGAGAAGTTACAAAGGACTAATGTTCGCAAGCCCACTCCCTCGATCACACCTTAAGTCCATATTTAGCCGGCCCACGGTCATTATTTTTCCATAACCTACATATCCGTGATCAGTCTGCCCTATGCTTAGCTGCACACATAGTGATCTTATTGATGTGGTTAGCTGAAGAGGCCTTTGTGCTCTATGGCAGCTGTCCATTTATGGCTCTCTAGTGACACATTTGATCATTGTCCAGTCGTTAGATCTACTGGAAACTTCTAACATCCCACATCAATGCTTATGGGCTGGGCTGGTGTCTGAAGAAGAGCAGGTGTTTGCCCGCTTAACCTCTGCCCTGGTTTCACTCCGCGTATGGGCACAGACATGTGACCACTTCGGAAAATCAGTGGTTTCTACCCACTTTACATCTAAGGAGAAATGAGTCCTTTATCATTATCAGACAGTGGCAAATTACCAAGTGCCTTCCTTTTCCCCCTAATTTGCATTGTTACTCACTTAATAATCATATTTTACCTCACTTTTACATCATGTTCCCACAGTAGTCATGTGAATAAACAGCAGCACCAGAGAAGCCACTTCAAAACTGTAGCTTGCTAAGCTACTCATAATTTGAAGTACACTACCGTTCATAAGTTTGGGGTCAGTAAGATTTTTTTTTTTTATGTTTTTGAAAGTCTCTTCTCACCAAGGCAGCAATTATTTGATCAAAAATACACAAAAACTGTAATATTGTGAAATATTATTACAATTTAAAATAACATCTTTTAATTGTGGTATATTTAAGAAAATAATTTATTCCTGTGATAGCAAGCTGAATTTTCAGCAGCTATTACTCTAGTTGTTAATGTCACAAGATGATTTAGAAATCATTTTAAAATGCTGATTTGGTGCTCAAGATACAACAACAATAAATAAAATAAAAAAACGGCAATTATTTGAAATAGACGTCTTTTGTAACATAATGTCTTTACTGTCACTTTTGATCATTTTAATGACTCTTTTATGAATAAAAGCCTTCATTTCTTTTAAGAAAAAAATCTTACTGACCCCAAATGGTAGTGTAGTAACTCTAGTCAGTGACACTACAAGCTAAAAAAAAAAGCAGCCAGTTTTTGTAATGAGAGCCGTATTTATCTAACACAAGAACAATGAAGATCTCAGTTTGGGTTACTTATATGTTTGCACTAAATACAGCAAAAGAAAATATAGAAAACACCCTAATTTGTAGTTAAAACAAGCAATGAATGGCAATATTTTAGAAAATATTTTATATCTGCGGCACATAAGTGGTGCATATTTATTTTGGCAGCCATATTCGGCGTACGGCACAAGCACTGAACTCAGCAGAAATCATGTTGAGAATGTACTATAAGCATATTTATCAACACAGTCTTTTGCAATAGACTTTTTATGTGAAGCAACATACAATAATGGAGTGAATTACTCACCCGTTGTTTGAAAAAAGACATCTGCAAGTTCAACAAGCAGTGACAGGCACCCAAACAGCACTTTCTATTCAGCAAATCCAGATCATTTAAGCAGGTTCTAGCTACAATTTGGAGTTTTGTTCCATGTGAATTAATTCTGTTTGGGTGTAAATGTGATGCCTCATCTCATTCTGATTAAAGTTGCCATAATTCTAAATGGCATATTCGTATTACCCAATTTTATAATTTATGAAATGAATTATTGGAATTTAGTAATGTGGAAATCGCTTTATTTTCTTCATAGAGCCGCAGATTAGTCACACATCCATCCCACCCGCAAACATAATAACTGAACTGAATCTGTCTTCCTTCTACTTTTAAGAGAGAGAATGTATGTTTTGTAACATTTTATACAATGTACCATTTTTTTCAAGCTAATGACATTGGTAAATCTTTTTTTTCATTATTATTTGAACAAACTAAACTGAATCTACTTTCCCTGCTTTGTTAAATTTGGTTCCATTTTTTTAGCAGTGTACTGTTTGGTCAAACTACTTGAATTGGTGAATCATCTTTACATTTATATGAACAAACAGATTCGCTAAACTTAATCTGACTTTCTCTGCATTGTTAAGAGAGAAAGATTATATTTTATTGCATTTTTTAACAATGGACCATTTGGTCAAGCCACTCAAATCAGTGATTCATTTTTTGAACAAACACACTGATACACTAAACAAAATCTGGCTTTCTGTGCTTTGTTAAGAGAGAAAGATTATATTTTGTCGCATTTTTTAAATGTACCATTTGGTCAAGCCACTCAAATCAGTGAATCATTTTTTGAATGTACAAACTGGTTCATTTTTGAACGAACAGACTGATTCACTAAACTGAATCTGACTTTTCTGGTATGTTTAAGAAAGAGTGGGTATATTTTGTCACATTTTTTACCAGCACACCATTTGGTCAAGCCACTCAAATCAGTGAATCATTTTTTGAATGAACAAACTGATTCATTTTGAACGAACTGACTGATTCACTAAACTGAATCTGACTTTTCTGGTATGTTTAAGAAAGAGTGGGTATATTTTGTCACATTTTTTACCAGCACACCATTTGGTCAAGCCACTCAAATCAGTGAATCATTTTTTGAATGAACAAACTGATTCATTTTTGAACGAACTGACTGATTCACTAAACTGAATCTGACTTTTTCTGCTTTAAGAGAGAAAGGTTATATTTTTGTCACATTTTTGAACAACGTACCATTCAACATACCACTCAAATCGCTGAATTATTTTTTTCGAACTGATTCACAAAACTGAATCTGACTTTCCTGCTATGCTTATGAAAGAGAGGGTATATTTTTCGTATTTTTTTTTTAGTAACATACCATTTTTTGAAGCTACTTGATTTGGACAATCATTTTTTGAACCAAACAAACTAATTCACTAACTCTGACATTCCTGCTACATTTAAAAGAGAGAGGGTATATTTTGTCACATTCTTTTAGCAATTAACCGATTGGTCAAGCTACTCCACTACTTTTTTTTTTTTTTTAATAAATTATGCATAATTACATGCAAGTAAGCCTAAGCCAAACCCTAATCCTAACCTTATAGTATGTATATGCAGTTAATTATTATTACTCAGTACTTAAATGTATAATTATACTGTAACAAGGAGTTAAAGGTTGTTTTTCTTTGCAAAAATAACATTATATTTTGTTATTAATAACAAAGCTAAACAGATGAGCTTTTGTCTAAACTACTGAAAATTCTAGTCAAGTTAGTGTCTTGCTGTTTCATGCTTATTACATTGTTTTTGCATTTTTGATGCAGTTAATTTTTACTTAACTCACTCTAGAATGGATTTTCCATGTTTAACCATTTCAAAGCGTGTGACAGTTAATAGCATGTGTGTCTGAACTGCAGAAAAAAAAAGCATAAACTTCCCCTCCCCCTCTCGCTGTCCATGTCTGGCCTCGACTCTGCCCACATTACACTCCCATCCACACCAGTGAGAATAAGCCGCCCGCCTACATGCACCCAGACAAGGTCCAAATGAGATCAGTTGTACGCCCACCCGTATTCTTGAGGTAGAAGTGACATCATAACGTGGGCGCACACGGAATCACCCACGCCCATGCATTTGCGCAGATACCACAAAGTGAAAAGGGGCCGAGTTTGAAGACACATGCGTATACATGCAGGCGTACGCACGCACCTTTGTCTGTGCGCTCTAGAAGACCAGCCTCCGTGTCAAGAAAGAGAAAAGCCATAACTCACAGGAGTGGCTCGATGATTTCATTGTTGCTGCGTGAGTGTTGGCAAATTTGCGTCAGAGCTGTTATTAGCAGTTACCTCTCTGCCTCAAACACCCAACTAGTAGTGAAAAGACTGGAATGTCTGTGGTAGTTTGCACCCATGGCAACCCATGTAAACATTTGAAGTTTTCAAGCTCATCCTTCGTGTTGTAATTTAGACGTAGCGGTACGGCGGACAAAATGTTCTGTTTGTTCATCCGCCCATCAGGTTGAAACTCACCCTGAGGGGATTCTTAAGTGGGATGACATTTTATTAAGTATCTGACCTTTTCGCTTAAGAGGGATGAAGTCTTAGTTAGTTAAAAATGAGTGGCTTTGCTCTGTGAAATGGTTGAGATTAACAACTTGTCCTGGAATTGTTCAGGTATTCTTCAAATGTCACACTAACCTCATGGACCTCCAGTAAAAAGCTGATTCATATTGCTATCTCTTAGGTTTTCAGTTCTCTGTCCATTGCTGTCATAGTTTGTGGACTTACTGGAGGTGGTCACAGATTCATCAATGACATATATCGTCTTGTGATGTGATGTGTCATTTTTTGGTGTTAATTTGCAAAAAAGGCCTGCACATACTAAAGCTGAATAAAGACAACTGAGAAAAACAAGTGTGAGATAAAAAAACCCGCAGCTTTAATAGGGGAACGGCAAATGTATCAGTCACAACATGATCATCTTTATGGCTTCACAAGACCTTAACAATGTGCGGGACTTTTTTGCAAATTGTGGCCTGTTTGGATAATTGTGGCTTAGTGTTTGTGGAGTTTTTGGTGATTGCTTCATTTTTGTGGTGTTAAAATACTCGCTTGCCAGCTTAACATGTGGACAAAACGATGAGTCAGTGGGTTGATTCTTTAAAAAAGTCTACAATAAGACTTTTCTGTTTATCTGAGCAAAATTAGGCAACATACAATGGGCAGGACTGTCTGTTTGTCCTGCTGAAACAAGGCGCGGATGGAGGGAAACCGGTTTGAAACTCATTATTTTTGCATTATAAATGGTGTGCTTCATTTTGCGGTTGACTGTCTCTGAAACGAAATATCAATGGAATGTGTATCGATCTGCAGGAGGGCTGTTTTGACCTCCAGGAGGCGCTGCAGGCCATTCACATGCGCCAGGAGACCCTTAAGGAGCAGCTAGCCCACGCCAGATCTAAAGGAGAGGAGACGGTTGGGCGGAACATCCAGGTGACTGACTGCATTATGACAGTGTGTTTATTTGTGTGTGGGAGAGGAATGCTCTCAGGCGCCTCGCTGACTCCGTCTTCATGTCTGTCTACCACCACATGTCTAGCTCTGGTATCCCATCATGCAGGTTTTCGGGTTAGTGGCTGCAAAAGCTTCACCTGTCCTCCTGACCATGACCTACTTTTTGGTCAGCTGGTCTAATAAATGAACAATTAATGGTTGGATATGTCCTGATGAACTGATGAAACTGATGAAAAAGACTTCCGTAAGGAAGTACTGTTATTCTCAGTGCTTTTCGCTGATTGTTTTCAATAGGAAAAATGACAAATATCTTAAATATATCAGTTGTTTCTGTGAGTCTAAGTCACCTCTTTGTCCAAGCCAGTATTCAAGGCCCTTCTATCTAAGCAGATGTGTAACCTCTGGTAATTCTGTTGTAATGAAATAAATAAACCCCAAAATATAAAATTATATATGATAATTTATTCAGTTAAATTATCTAAATCAAATCAAAATATATTTATATAAACTATAATAAATAAACCCACTAAAATAAATAAATCCAAAAATATAAAACGATATATTATTTATTATTTATTTAAATAAATTATATAAATTAAATACAAATATATTTATATAAATTATAATAATACAAATATAAAATATATTCAGTATAAAAATCTAATAGCTAATGTTTTAACTTTTTTTTAGCATTTTAATCATGATTGTATTAATATAACTAAATTTTGTTGAGGCTCCCTAGCGGGCCCTGGCCCCTAGTTTAGAACCAGTGACATGAAATGGAGAACAAATGGAAGGTTTTACGTCTCAAGGTTCTCAGGTTTTTCTTAAAATGTGCTCAGATTTGTCAACATGTGCAATTAATGATTTAAGATTTTAATACTAACTCAAAATATGCAACATTATTCGAAGATAAAATCATGCAAATATGTTTGGTTCTTTTGCCCCGTCATAACAGTTCTTGACCTAGAGAGAAAAATGACTGTAAAAGAAGACTGTTTATGCTAATATCTGCTGTAGCGCCTCTAGTGGCAGTACTGACAATGCACTGCATTCTTGTGTTGCGTTATGAGTTGATTTTTTACACACTTTGGCATGCAATGAAGCTTACATTGCTAGAAGTGTTCGTTTTCATCTACTTTCCTTACTTTTTGTCAACAGTCATCTCATTTGTGTCTTTTTGTGTATTTTGAATCTAAGACAAGGCTGATACTTGTCTCCATTATGTCGCCTAAGCTGTTAGAGGAACCCCTGAGCATTTAAAACATATTCTGGGCTGTCTTTTCTGTTTAATTGTTCTGTTTTTTCAATAGATAATTGACAGAATGCATTGTCTCAGAAACATCAGTTAATTATGCTGCTTTTGTGTTGTGAAGTGGAAACATGTCATTTTGTAACTGTGAATAGCATCTTCCTGTGTTAAAAAAAAGTTTTTGTTTGCCTCTTTTTAGGTAGGATGCCGTTGCACATGTAGGAGGGGTGCTATTGGAATCAGTCAAGTTCCACACGTAGTGTGGTTTTAATAATATTCAGAGAAATGTACAGAGAAAACATTAATGTAATCATAACTAAGTATTTATAGTAATTGTAAACCCCATTTCATATTCAAATGTGATTGAGGATCTTTCAAATTACCAGATATTTGAACTGTAGGAGTTTGTTTATGGTTAGTTTTGTTTTGTATCACTACACTTGCGGTATGTTGTGAATGATGAATATTGGAAATCATTTCTGTCACACTGTACTTACAATGCTATACACATCCGCCTGTCTGACTCCCTGCTGTCTGTGCATATTATAGGTTCAGCTGGAGCGTCTGTTGGCCAAGCAGATGGAGATACTGCATGACGCCGCGGCGCAAGATAGACTGCAGGCTCTGGAGTGGAGGGTTCCACCGGGGCCCTACAAACACAGCACAGACAGGCAGAACAGCAACGGGCTCTCCGCTGACAAAAACGCTGACCAGCAGGGTGAGTTTGTGCATTATAAAGTTTGAGATAATGGGTTATTTGTCATATGACAGATGCCTTTTATCCAAAGCAACGTGCTGTGCAGCAATTGCAAGAACATTTTTTTTTAAATCTTCTATACGAATTCAGGGGTTTTTAAACTCAGGTCCAACTAGGGAGTTCAACATTAAAAAAATAAAACATTAAAATATTTTTGGGGCTGTCAGAGTGAGTGTGTGGAATTAAGATGAAGGTAATATGTTTAACTTTCTTTTTTTTTGACACTGACATTTAACAAAATGTGATAATATTACTATTTAGTTCTCTTGTCTAGAGTTTGGTCAGATATTTGCACTAGAGCACTAGATTTTAATAGTAAGAAAAAAAACAATTATGAATATATTTATAAAGAATAAAAAAGAGTTAATCTCAGATTTTAACTTAATAAATAGTAATATTATCAAACATCAAATGGTGATATTTATAATAATATTTATATCAAATAATTTATTATTATTATAAAATAATATATAATATATATTTAAATTTAAATTTAAATTTAATATATATATATATATATATATATATATGTGTGTGTATGTGTGTGTTTATGTATATTTTATAATTATTAATCTTTATATAATAATAATAATAATAATAATATTTCTACATATTTTAATATTGTATTAGCAAATAGTTTTATACAATTAGAATATAAACGCAAATTATGTAATTTTGGAAAGAATTACTCAATTTTATTGTCTTTGCAATATCATAATTAAAAAAAAAATTAAAAAAATTATATATATATATATATATATATATATATGTTGTTATATTACATAATTTTATAGTTTGGAAGTCCTTTATGAAATTTGAAAACCCTTGAGTGTCTGAATCCTAAAGCAAAACCAGTTGAGAACCACATTGCAGTATGTAGAAGTCAAGAAATTCATTTTCATGATCCCTGACTAAAAAAAGTGAACAAAACAACTATTATTATTATTATTACTATAAGAAAAGCAGACAAACTGTCTTTTACTCTTGATTGACCATCCAGATTATTTTTGTACACATTACCGAAAACCGGTGAAGCGTTTCAGTTGTTTCTCAGATAATTCAGTAGCTTGCATCACCTGTTCCAGACTCTCTTTTTTCTCGTTTCTTGTTGGCACTCTCATTTCTGGGGCTCATCTGGCAGCTGCAGGCGGAGGCGGGGTGGTGGGTGTCAGAGAGGGGAGGGGGATGTCGGGTGGAAATATGAACACAGCTCTACGTTCTGCTACTAATCTTCTGCCTTAGAATGCCACCCGTCTGGAGTTCATTTTGACCCTCATGTTGGTGCATGACAATAATTATTGTGCATACACCGAATCTGAGCACTGATTATCTGCATCACAGCACAAGCACAAATGTTTACACGTTTACAAGGGAATTTGCTTTGCAAAGTAGCGCCCGACCACCATGGGTTTTTTAATACTCATATATTGGTCACCATGCTTTTTAGGTATAATATAATTAGATAAGATAAACAAAAAGTTGATTTAAATTAGATTATTGTACATATTTTATGCATACATAAACTACCAGTACGCAAGCCTACATTTATTTGATCCAAAGTACAGCAAAAACAGTATCATTTAGAAATATTTTTACTATTTAAAATAACTGTTTTCTATTTGAATATATTTTAAAATGTAATTTATTCTTGTGATTTCAAAGCTGAATTTTTAGTGTCAAGTGCAAGGTTTTCTATATTTTTATACATTTACAAATATTTATTTTTATATTTATATTTTATATATTTATATTTTATCATTTTTAAAATAAATATGAAGATAGAACATTAAAATTATTATCAGTATCCATATACAAAGCTGTTATAAGTGGCAGACCACTTGTGTTAATTGCATAATGATGCAACCAAATATCAGCCAATAAGTGTTTTTGTTATACCACATGACTTTGGTATACCACATTACTTTATGCACCAGCCAGGCAGCTACCATTGAGATGAATGGGGATGCTAATGAATACCTTTCTTTAGCTATTATAGACCGCCTTGGAAATACCACATAATTAGCCTTAATTTCTCATCTGCTTTAATGTGTCACTCTGTTCATTATTTATGATAATTATTTGTGGTTGTTTCACACTGCGCTGAACACAACAGCACTCTCTCCCTCCCCAGCTCTGAGAATAACTCCTTCATGAACTCTGAGTAGATGATCCCTCTCAGCTTCCTAATATCCCCTGTGTTCTCCGAACTCCAGAGTGGGCGTATGGGATCTGCGGAGAGAGAAAGAGAGAGAAGAAGAGGCAGAAAGTGAGAATTAGATGAGAACTAAATATGTCCTTCTTTAACCTTGACTGTCCCTCTGCAGGTAGGGCTTTAATGAAATGAATCGGTGCTGTTGGGGTTGCAAGTATATCAACTGTAACAGCATTTCAGCCACAGCAGCAATTTCATTCTAGAATTTGATTTGAATGTAAATATACACACACTGCTGTTCTAAAGTCGGTACGATTTTTAAAATGCTTTTGAAAGAAGTCTCTTATGCTCAAGATAGATAGATGGATAGATATTTTGAATGGACAGATGGATGGATTATAGATATGACCAGTTATTTCTAGATTAAATAATCTTGGAATTAAACAATATAAATTAAATTCAGTTTTTCAAAAGTTGGGGGTCAGTAAGATTTTTCAAATGCTTTTGAAAGAAGCTCCTTATGCTCACCAAAAATACAGTAAAAACATTAATATTATGAATATTATGAAATACTATGAAACTTAAAAAAAATTTAATATGTGATTCTTCAGAAATCATTCTAATGTGCTGATTTGGTATTCAAGTAACATTTGTTATTATTATTAATGTTGAAAACAGTTGTGCTGCTTAATATTTTCGTGGAAACCATGATACATTATTTTTCAGGATTCTTTGATGAATATAATGTTCAAGAGAACAGCATTTATTTGGGAAAAAAAATCTTTTGTAACATTATAAATATCCTTACTGTCACTTTTGATTAATCCTTGCTGAATAAACTTATTATTTAAAACAAACTAAATAAATAAATAAATAATAATGACTCAAACCTTGAAATGGAATTTGCCTAAATAAATGTATGAATGTAAGAAATTATAATTTGAATGTAACAAAGTGGAATTAACTGAAATTAAGTAATTTTAAAAAGTAATTTTAACTTGGATAGATAGATAGATATTTTGAATGATGGATGGATGTATAGATATATAGTTATGACCAGTTACACCAAATGCAGTAGAACAAAAATACAAATGAAATAAACTTGGAATTAAACAATATATATTAAATTAAGTTCTTCAGGTACAATACGTTTATTTAACATGTAGTATGAAACACTACAGAAATTTAATAATCAAATGTAAAAATAAAACTGCATAATCTTCATTGTACGAATTAAAAATAAATAGATTTTTATTATGTATTACTTTAATTTGTCATTTAGCAAATTCCTCGTCCTGTCATTCCAATGCAACTTGCTGTGAGGCTTGACCAATTCAGATTCACTCTGAATTTTGCCTAACCTTGAAATCCAGTGGTCGTTACCTTCTATGGTTTAAAATGAGTTATTGTGAGGAGTGGGTGGCGGAGATGTGTCCCCTTAACTGCTGCTGGTAATTAAAGGGCATTGTGTTAAGTTAAAAATGACAGACATTAGTCATGATGCTGCACTGTTGCTGTCAATAGACACAAATGAGATCAGCCAGCAAGGGACAGAGGAGGTTAATGTGCTGTGTGAAGGTGTATGCGCTCAATGCAACTCACGATCACTGTGCTTCAAGCCGCATTCACTGTCCTCGGGCTATTACGGCGTGTGCGTTGGCTGGCTGTAGTCGAAGAAAAAGGTGCATTCGTATCAAATGAAGCTCAGTTGCGTGCGCGAGCGAGAGTATTGTGCTGAGTGTTTCTGGTAGGCGGAATGCTTGTCTCGTAGCATTAGTTTGGACTCGGTAATGGACATAATGATGCAGCCTTGCGTTTTGTTAAACGCTGATCGTGAATACAGTTGCGAGGTGAAAAGAGAACATCAGTTAAATTGAAGGCTTTGTTTCATTGCATCTCTACAGGAGAGAGGCCGCTGAATCTGAGGGTGACCAGCCAGAGGACGAGCGCATCAGATGGAGACACGCCTCTTGGAAAGCAGCTGGCCAATGAGTTGAAGAGGCATCATCACGCTAATGCCGAGAGCAAGACGTCAGCAGCCACAGGTATTGAAAGGAATATGCATATAAAGACAAAACCTAATGAGCTGCCTACATAGGCAACATTTAAGGTATAAGCACCCTAAGGCTAATACACCTAAGAAAGTCAGCATCATATGTGTCCTTGACAAAGGAAGCATCCTATAATGCATTGCAATGAGCTCGGTGAAAAATATCCATTATGAATATACTTTGAATTCATTAAAAACTGAAAAATGTAATTTAAATGTAGTTCAAAATAATACAAATTGACTCTTTTAATATACCTTATGAATATATTTATTATTCATTCAAAACTGAAAAATATCTTTAAAAAATAGTTCAAAATGATAAAAATTGACTGTTTTAAACATGTTCATTATCAATATACTTATTTATTCAAAACTGAAAAATATAATTTAAAAATGGTTCAAAATAATAAAAATGGGCTGGTTTAGAAATGTCCATTATGAATATATTTATCGGAGTGTCTATTTACACTAAGTGCAAATAGCCCGTCTTGTTGGCAAAGGCTATTTACACTAACTCCGCCCACTAACGTGTGATTGAGTTAGTCAACACTAAAAAAAGACGCTAATTTCGCATCATTTTCAGTGGCGTA
The DNA here is from genome assembly GCA_021397915.2 of Tor tambroides. Lineage (NCBI taxonomy): Eukaryota > Metazoa > Chordata > Actinopteri > Cypriniformes > Cyprinidae > Tor > Tor tambroides. The sequence continues at coordinate 44,029 of JAFVLL020029344.1, read as the reverse complement.
GATGGTAAAACGCATGCATTTTGACGCGATCGACCCGAGTTCGAGCCCGCCTTTTGCCGAACTTTTTTTTTCTCCCTTTTCAAATCTCATATTGCATCAGAAAGGCATTTATTTTAAATAAAAATGAAGAAAATAATCAAAAAGTTGAAAATAAGAGTATCAGGTAGGGTTAGGGTAGGTGTAGGGAGGGCTTTATTGTCCCAATAAGGTGGAATGCATTTAATAATTTGAATTAAAACTATAATTTACACTCAGTACGTTATTATTGCTTACTGTTTTATAATGTACTACAATACTGAGGTGCAGATAATTGCCACTATTTGCAATAAGTAGTATAAATAGCAGAAAATCTTGCTATTTTAACATAGTGTAAATAGAATCTATAGCTAATTGCACTTAGTGTAAATAGCATATCTTTAAAAAATACTGCTATTTTCACTTGGTGTAAATAGAATCCATTGCTATTTGCACTTAATGTAAATAGCTTCCATTGCTATTTAGACTTAGTGTAAATAGTAAATATCGCTAAAAAAATATGCGATTTGCACTTAGTGTAAATAGCATCTAATTGCTGTTTACACTCAGTGTAAATAGCATCTATTACTATTTGCACTTAGTGTAAATAGCATCCATCGCTATTTGCACTTAGTGTAAATAGCATCTATCGCTAAAAAATGTTATTTGCACTTAGTGTAAATAGCATTTAATTGCTGTTTACACTCAGTGTAAATAGCATCTATTGCTATTTGCACTGAGTGTAAATAGCATCTATTGCTATTTACACTTAGTGCAAATAGCCGCTGCCTATATTTATTCATTCAAAACTGAAAAAACCACTGCCTTTTGTAGAGCATTTCAAATCCATAATAAGTGAATTACCATTTTAGGTAAGATGCCACCTTACTAGTACACAGCAAAGCAGTACCCTTGGAACAGAGCCACACACACTCAGTGTCTTCCAGTAGATGCTTTTATTGCACATTATCTTACACACTTATAGCCTAGGACTATAAACACTTTAGCGCTCCATGGCTGACTTAGATAAATGTGTTTTTCGTACATGGGTCATTCCTGCAATAGCTTTTGAGCTCTGAATATGCTTGTGCTATAATATGAAGAAGAGTTTCTGTAAAAGTATATATCAGACATTCAGATGTATGCACTTAAACTGTTAATTATAATTTGAATATTTACAAACTTAACGAAACATAAGTAGGAAATAAAAATGCTCATGGAGTAATTGCTTACACAATTTCAATATTTTTTAAGTTATTATTTTTTGCTTCAAACATTTTAATTAGAGAAAGAAAAAAGTGAAGAAATGCATAAATTAATTATATTGTTATAAAATATATTATTATTATTATTATTATGTTTTATTTTTAATAATAATAAATTGACACTTTCCATTTTAGAAGCACATGGGGATATGGCAAAAATGATAATGATCAATGATTATTATTATTATTATTAATATACTATTTTATTTTTAATAAATTGCCAGTTTTTCCATTTTAGAAACTTATGGCAAAATGACAGCATCTGATCATTAAATTCATAAAGTAATCAAGTTATTTAATTTCACCATATGTTCCATCTTCACTTAATTGTGAAAAGCTAACTAACATGATTTGATCTTTAACATCGTGAGGTATTTTTAACCATTATATTTAGACATAAATGATAGAGCATAACAGGAATGATCCATATAATATTTGTAACTGCCAACATTTACATTTATTCATTTAGCAGATGCTTTTATCCAAAGCATCTTGCAAATGAGGAACCTTGCAAGCAGTTTATCATAAATGACATAAAGGGTTTCAGTAATCCAGAGCATTTCTGTTAATCTTTTCTCTTTTTCTTTTTTTCCAGAAAACGGAGGAGACGCATCTTCACATGCCCTCAACCTCTCTGAGAAGAAGACCATCAAATCCGAGCCGGAGGATTCCAGATAGCAGCCCCGAATGCTTTTGTTTCAAACCTACAACAATACACGTCGTCTGTCAGTGAATACTAAACAAGCACAACTACAGTAGAGCCTTAACAACCAATGTTGCCTCAAAATAGAGTTTATTTTAGTTTCTCGCCATTTTTGTTTTTGCCAAAGCACCTAGAGCCCTTATTTCCATTCTCCTGAGTAGATTCACACTGTTTGTGCTGTCACTGACTGTACTCGTTTAATTCTCACTAGCTCTCATCACTTGTTTTTATGCTCTCCTATTGGTGTGGACCACGAAGTCCGCTATTTGTACATACATAGAAAATGTCTGTTTGAAAACGGTTAAATGTTATTTAAATACAGTATGTGTTGTATGTATATATGAATGCATGTAAAATATCACTGAAACGGAGGGACGCAGTGTTTTTAAAGTTGTTAGTAAGCAGCTGTTGTTGTCGAGCCTCCTGGATTGCGTTTCTCTTTAAAGACCCCATGCATGCAATCACTTTCATTTCCTGTTTTGACTATTTCCTATTATCAGAAGACATCAAAAGGTTTGCCCAGTAGGCTTTATTTATGCCATAAACAGTGATTTGCTACTTGCTGTTGCTATTTGTTGGCTGGTGGTATTGTTAGCAGGAGCAATATTATCATTCTAGAGAGCATTTCATTCGACAGAAATATTAGGGCTGCATTGATATATCAAAATATAATTGATATTGCGACATGGCTAAATGCAGTAGACAAATCATCAAGGCTGTGATTAGTATTGTAATTTCACAGTATTTTTATTTTATGAAATACTTTTTATTTGATTGTACATTAGTATAATTACGACATTTCTTATATTAAGATTTTTATTTAATAATAATCGCAATAAAAATAATATGATTTTATAGTCATATTAAATGAGTCCAAAACAGTGGGAATGTGGCCTATGATTGTTTTTTTTTTTGTTTTTTTTTGTGAACTCTGCTCACTTTATGATTACTGAAATAGGTTTGTTTGTTTTTGTAAAGGCTACCCAAGTGCGAACAATTTTTTTTCAAGCATATAAGTAAGTAATCTAAGTAATTTTTCAGCTTTTACAAATTGTTTTTATTTTCTAATCCAGTCACAAAAAAACAAAATATCGCAATGTCAGGTTTTTTTTTTTTTTTTGAATATCATGCAGCTGTAATCAGTATTTTTGATTGTTTATCCCAGAAGAGAAAGAAATTTGTGGTGTTTAAATGCGTGAAAGTGAATTTTGTCACTAGTTCAATAGCGTAGAGATGACACATAGGGACTAAAAACTCTAATTTTGATCTCATGGGGTCTTTAAGGAATTCGTCTTCTCCTCTGTCAGGGTTTCTGATAGCAATGCTAACGAATCTGAATTTAAAAGTCTCTACTATGGTGCTATGGATGAATTTACTTGTGTAACAGGAAAACTGCAGTACATGTTGCTATTTAAACACTGAAATCTCGGAGCCAGACGTTTGGCCTCCTTGTCATCTTGAACGAATAGTAATGCCTGATTTATTCCGATACTAAGCACAATTAATATATTTCATCGTACTCTATACATACCAACTAAATGCTAATACAGACAAGCATGTCTCCCCTCCTGACCAATAGTCGTGTAAATAGTTTAAAAACATTGGCAACTGACTGGACTTGAAAACAGGGCGTCATTACTGCACCGTTCCAGTCTTTATCATAATCACGTAACGTATTTGTATTTCTGAATATTTAGTCGTAGAGCAATACCGGGTAGCTGTTGTCACTTAACTCAGTGAACGTGTCTAGGTGTCCCAACCTCAGAGGACATTCACTGTACAGTATTTCTACTCTGTTTTGTAGTGTAGACATAGTCTTAGATTCAGCTAATGTGCAAATGTATGTGAAACTGATATGCACTAGTGTTTGATTCTCGAATTTGCATCCTACTGCTCAACATTGTGAGAAACTCGTGTTTCTCAATGGTGATACATGTTTTTGTAGGACTTGTACCCGTGAAATCATCTTTATGTAGTATCACGTGAGGTGAAGTAGGCACAAGATAATCAGGTTTTCCACAGTTACATGTCTGTAATGTACCGGTCAAGCTGTTATATAATCTGTATTTGTGTCAAAGACAAATACCTCTCTATATCGGTACGAAGAGACCGATTTTTAACGTCCTGATCATACACTTCAGTATTTCGAGGGGATATGTGGAAATATTTTGTGCTTTTATTTTTTTAGGATTATTTTCAGAGATCTCGAGTATGCAAACTCTTAATTTAAGTGCCATTTTAAACATATATTTTAGAGAGCGTGCGATAAGACGGTGGGTTACGAGACATCCCGTGTGATTAAAGACAAGCGTTATGTGAATATTTATCTGCATTTTCAACTTTTTGCCTTAGTTTAAAGCATTCCACGTTACGATTCTTCGCCGGTAGTAGTTTATTTTGGATGTTCGTTTTCGGTGGAATGGTAAATGAGATTTGGGAAGTTGTATGAACATCTGAGACTTAAAGCCTTGGCAATATCAAGCTCTCAAAGAGCACTGGAACAAAATTTGCTTTGGAAAAAACAGTTTGATGAAGAAAAAATCTGATTGGACCTTACTGATTACATCGTTACCAATGACCTATATAGCAAGACATACCTAGACGCCTACCATTGTTCCTTGCTTGTTACTGTCTTTAAACACTCACAGAAATGATCAGTCTTTCTCTAATCTTTGTATACTTGCTTTGTATAATAGACTTATGCATCTTGGACTGTGGGATGAAACTGTGTTGTCAGTAGAACTTGTTCTCATCACTTTTGAGTAGAGAGTACATTAGGATATGCATACGGTAGTCCTGCACATATTGTTTTGTAAACACTAATATATTTAATTTGTTATACAGCACATGAACATTAAACTCTATTTTTTTGACATCTGATTGTGAAGTACTTTTCATTTCTCGTGCTTTGTTTCAGGACCCAGATTTTATACTGAACTGAAATTTCAGAGCCAGACTTTTAGCCTCCTTGTCAACTTGAAGAATAGCAATGCCTGATTCATTCCAATACTAAGCACAATTAATATATTTCATCATACTCTATACATACCAACAAGATGCTAATATAGACAGTATGTCTCCCCTCCTGACCAATATTCATGTAAATAGTTTAAAAACATTTGCAAATGACTGGACTTGCTGCACCATTCCAGTCTTTATCATAATCGCATAATGAATTTGTATGTAACATATAAAATATATGTGTTTAACATATAAAACTAAACACAAAATAACCTTAAAATCAGACGTTTTTATTGAATGTCCTTTAATGTACATGACTAGAGAAAACATAAAAGGGCTGTGGCAGGAAACTTCAACACCCACAATGCACTGGCCTCGATCAGACTAGGCCTATATGTGAGCGGGAATACAAAATTGCGGAAGTACGATTTGTAGTTTTCAAAAAAGCCCTGGCGGTTAAAAACGTAAATCGCCTCATCCGGTGGACTTTTGCTGACTGGAAAATTTTGGTGCAGATAAAACGAAAAAATAATACACACTGTTTACTTACACTACAGACATGATAACAAAATAAACAGAAAATTGGAGAATTTTCCCGTTTTAATCAATTTAATATTAAGATTATTATTAAGAATTATTGATTTCAATTGATTATAAATCTTTTGAAATTCAGATGTATTAATCGATTTACTGTCTGTTGAATTTGTAAGTTTTTATTAACATTTCCTGAAACCCGTGACTCACTGAACAGATGTCAGATGTTAATGAACAAAGGTTTTTACTTAAAAGTAAATTACCTTAGCTAGAAAACCTCAGTTTCAGTCTGACTCAGTGCAAGTCTCTGACTACAGCTGTAGTGGTCTGAATAACTGTGCTTTGAGCTTTGTTTTAGTAAGAAGATGTGATATGCATATAGAGAGGAATTCCTGGCCTTCGTGATTATGACTGTCTAGGCCTATTTAAAGAATAAATGGCATTTAAGATAGTTACACTACAAGCCAAGCTTTATAATGGGTATTCTTAACATTTACTGTTAAGATTTAATGTTAAATGTTAAGAATAACAATAAAGTCATCAAACTATGCCACAAATGAAATGGAAGTAGGCTATGGGGATTATGTAATGATAAAAAGAGTTAAATACATCAAAATCTTACATTTCATCTTTTTTTTACACTTCCATCCCAGCTTCTTGGATGCTTTTTAAAAAGTCCTGAATTCACATAACTGTTATTCTAGTATTATTTATGTGTGTATTAGTAGGGCTATGTTGAATTAGTTTTCAGTTTTGATTTTAGTTTAAGTTTTAGTATTTCTGGTATGTGCTTTTTTTCTTCTTCTTTTTTCGTTAGTAAAGAAATAGCCTAAGTGTGTATTTTTAGATGGCCAGTAGTGGAAACATCTGCGGGAAAAAAAAAAAAAAAAAAACGAAATAAAGAGTTGAATATGTAATAGGCTTAATAAAATAACGGTGTACAAATTGAGTAAACTTAATGTGCTTAGAGATTATTTTACTTTTTTTTTTTTTTAAATATGTTGTGGTGATGTTTCTTATCTTCTTTCAAGTAGGCCTATCTGCCTTTGATGACATGCATACAGACAGATGACACTGAGGGCAACGTGTGGGTCGATGTGTCTTCACCTCCATTCATTTGCATCTACATCATATTAACACATTTTGAAACTGCAGAATGACTCACAAACACTCACTGTTGTGCTTCCACCCTTTGTTGTGCGTACGCAATGTCTGTGTGCGTGTAAACCCAGTGCTGATAACCACCCCACTGCCGCCCACAGTCAGCCCGGAATGAAGCATCTCCGCGCGGATGTCACAGACCGGTCGCGGCGCCTCGGCCTATAAGGCGTCGTTAAGGTCATTGTGGTTTTATTGTGAACGATTCAAGGGAAAAAATAACATTTTGCCTTCGTATATCAAATATAAACAGTCCTGTAATGCCTGCAACCTAATGAAACTGCAAACAATTTGTCTATACTACTGCGTCCCCTACAGAGATAAATATGGAGACTGAAATGATCAAAATTCTGGTGAATTATCGAAAAAAAAAGTAAACAGCTGAATTGTTTTCTTGCATGAAGTCCAAGGAGAAAATCACATTATAGTGCCCCCTAGTTCACATGGGAAATAAAATGCTCATTGAGAAATAGCGTAATTTGTACAGGATTTGGAATTTAAAATGCAATAAAAAAGTCAATTATATTAATATTAATATAATATACTTAATATTTTGTGAAACCATTTTTTCAGGATTCTTTGATCGAAAGAACAGCATTTATTTGAAATCTTTTGTAACATTCTAAATGTTTTACTGTCATTTTTGATCAATTTAATGCATATTTGCTAAATATTTTTTTTATTAACTCCCCTAATAAATGTTTCTTGAGCAGCAAATCAGCATATTAGAATGATATCTGAAGGATCGTGTGACACTAAAGATGCTAAAATTTCAGCTTTGCATCACATGAATAAATTCAATTTTAAAATAACTGTCAAACAGGAAACCGATATTTTAAATTGTAATACTATTTCACAATTTCAGTGTTTTTACTGTATTTTTGAGCACATAGATGCAGCCTTGGTGAGAAGAAAAGACTTCATCTAAACATTTAAAAATCATAATGTTTTCAAACTTTTGTAAAGTATTGCATATAATTTCATTTTTCAATTGTATGTGGATTTTATAAGTGTTATTTACTATTTTATAATTATGTTATTTACTAGTTTATTCTGGGCTTAATCTGCATACACATTCTCCACAAGATGGCAGTATCACACTTTACATGTATCTTTGCATTCTTTTCTTTTAAAGCCAAAAGTGAAATTGTGTACTTTCCACTCTGTGACAGTAGGGGGCGAGAAACGCTACATTTTCTTCTGGTTTAGGCCTTTTTTTCAAGTTTGGAAGTTTCTAGAATGAGTAGGCCTCAATGACTCATACCATTTTTTTTCCCCTCAAGGGCAGTGGCATGCGGTCTAAAAAGAATTCCCATGCAGAAAATAAAATCATTCTAATACTGAACAAAATGGCTTTTTTGTATAGTCAAGAAACTGATCAAATTTTGTACAGGATTGTATGCCAGGACTGTTGTAAAGCTTTTTCAGTGGCTTTGGTTCCAGAAGTAGCTTTTCCATTCCTTTTCTCAAGAAAAACTCTGAGATGTTTAAGACTGACTCAATAATGTCATTTGTAATGCTTCATGGAAGTGGATGCAGTCATTTTGCAGTGCTTCATGAATGTGCTACTTCTGGAGGGCTACTGTTGCACTATTGTGGCACAAAAGAATACGAACTCAGACCAAAACAGTAAGCTATTTTTATCTTTAATGACTCCTTCCTATTGTTTACCAACATAAAGACTGCTTAACAGCTCCCTGGGGTCCGTTCTTCGTACGTCGCTAACTCAGTTAGCTGGATTTGATTGCTGATGATTTCGCTTGATCTTGGATCATTTGGTTCTTCGAAGCTCATCCTAGACTTGCTGTCATAGCAACAGGTCCGTAAGCTTAAACCTGCTCGGGAGCAGGCTTATTTCATGTAAACAGGATTAGATTGCATCTTTTTAAGCAGAATTGATACTTAAAATATGTCCCAGCCACCACTGCTTTATTACAAGAGTACCCTACTGGTCCAGGGACAATCATTTAAAATAATAATAATTTAAAAATCAGTTTGAAAATAATATAATAGTGTTGTGTAGTCTATAATACTATAGACACAGCCAGTTTTACTCATTGAAAGATTTATTCATGATAAAATAATTACTTTATAATTGTATTGGCGTCTCACACATGATATACAGTTAATCTGAGTCGTTATATTAATTTGAGTGATGACGGTTATTATGAGTGGAGCGCAGGAGATGCAGATAACTTCTCTAAGAAACTTTATTAATGCTGTCACATAAGAAACCTGCTTCAAAGATAAAAATAAATGAATTGCTAATTACAACATTGAAATAAAAATGTAAAGCCTGTACAAATGCCAGAAATCGTGAATATAAATAATAGGGTATCATGTAAAAAAAAATACAAATAAATTAAAAACAGTGCACATTTCATTTATCTATTAAAACATTTATGTAGTTTTGTTCGCTTGGCTGTTTCTTGTAAAAGTCCAGAAATTTGTCAAGTTTTTTCATCGGGTGTCTTTTTTTTTAATGATATGACGCAGGGCCGAGCTGACTCATTTTCAGGCCTGGAGTTTCTGCTGCCCAGGACTCCGGCCCACTTTGTTTTTTTTTTGTTTGTTTTGTTGTGTTTTTATATATATATATATATATATATATATATATATATATATATATATATATATATATATACTGGCCTTTTCAGCACAGCCTTTACACTTTCTATTATCCCTTTTTTTATCTATTAGCCTATTTTTTGCTTGCATATTTCCAACAACTGGGTTTTTTTATTTTTTCCTTTTTTTAAGCAAGGCGCCACTGTCAAGGAAGTCAAAAGATAATTACGTCAGCATTAGGGTTGTCAATTAACTTCAGAAATGGAAAATAAGGGACAAATGTGATTCTTTATCTTTTATTCTTTAAGAAAATAGTTTTTATTGGGCGTATTTCGTATAGGCCATGTTTATTCTTTAAGAAAATAAGGACAGAATGGGATGCTCCAAATATTTGTACTGTACCATAATGTAGGCCATGTCTGCCTGCAGTTAAAAAGTTCTCAGAAATAATAACAATTGTTTTGCTTAACCTTTATGTACAATTATTCTAAAAAAAAAATTAATGTCATACAAAATGTAAATTGTACCATAGAATTGTGACGTCACAAGTGTAGTAATTTAGGAGAAGAAAATAATGTTAAATTACAAATGGCAATGTAAATTTGGAAAGCATAACAACTGAAGGTCTATGAAACATCAGCCAATAAAGCATTTTTAAAACAATGGTAATTTAAAGTTTTGAACTAAAATATTATTGCAACCATATAGCCTTGAATGAAGGAAATGCATATTTTGCATATTTATGCATACTATACATTTTTAAATTAAAGAAAACTTGTGAGTGAGTGCTGCTTCTGGTGTTTTAATGAGGTCCATGTTTAGCAGGCCCTTTCACACCAAGCACGATAACAATAAAGATAACTACATAAAGATAACGATATTAGAGTCCACCAGCGAACGATATCGCCTGTTTATTCTAAGCGCAGGTGAGCGCTCAAGCCGCGCTTTAAATTCTCGAGCACGTTATAGCAGGATGGATTCTGATTGGCTGTCAGTGTTTTTATCATTCATCAGCTGGAAAAAAAACGTTCTGGAAATGATTCCAACAATATCGTTTCTCTGTGCCTTTATCGTTATAGTTATATTGCTATTTTTTAATACTGAGAACGATTTTTAGAACTAAATCTTTATCGTTACCTTGCTTGGTGTGAACAGGGCTTTAGAATAGGCTACGCGAGAAGTTTTTTTTGTTTGTTTGTTTTGTATTTCCCTCTATTTAACAGCATTAACTTACAATGAAAGACGTCTTTCCTCAGGTGGATTGAATGTTTTTCTGCCTTGCTGGATGTTGGGTTCATGATCAATAAGTTGTTTGCATTTGCCCAAACTGATTTGGCAAAATCAAAACGCGGATGGTGAAGGTTATTGCCGTTAGCGTGAGTCCCGGGGTCCGTTCTTCGTACGTCGCTAACTCAGTTAGCTGGATTTGATTGTTGCCGATTTTGCTTGATCTTGGATCATTTGGTTCTTCGAAGCTCATCCTAGAGTTGCTGTCATAGCAACAGGTCCGTAAGCTTAAACCTGCAAGCTTATTTAATGTAAACAGGATTAGATTGCATCTTTTAAAGCAGAATTGATACTTAAAATCTGTCCCAGCCACCGCTACTTTATTAGAAGAGTACCCTACTGATCCAGGGACAGTAATTTAAAATAATAATAATTAAAAAATTATTTGAAAAATAATATAATAATGTTGTGTAGTCTATAATACTATAGACACAGCCAGTTTTACTCATTGAAATATTTATTCATGATAAAAATAATTACTTTATAATTGTATTGGAGTCTTACACACATACAGTTCATCTGAGTCGTGCATTAATTTGAGTGGTGACCACCGATCTATAATAGATATATATAGATCAGTGATGGTGACAGATATTATGGCAGTGGCTTGATGGGGCGCAGGAGTTGCAAATAACTTGATCTGACCCTTAAGAAACTTTAATTAATGCTGTCACGTAACAAATCTGTTTCAAAGATAAAATTAAATGAATTGCTAATTACAACCTTGAAGAAAATGTATATTCTGTACAAATAGTTGAAATCATGAATATAAATAATTGGGAATCATGTAAAAAAAAATTACAAATACATTAAAAACAGCGCACATTTCATTTATCTATTATAACATTTATCTAGTTTTGTTCGCTTGGCTGTTTCCTTACAAAAGTCCAGAAATTTGTCAAATTTTTCGTCAGGTGTCTTTTTTTAATGATATGATGTCATTACGTTCCTGTCTTGCCGCCAGCCAATCACTGCATTGCTGATCGTGGTTTCGAGTATACACATAGTATACACGATACATCTGCCCTTTTAAACCAACCCATGAAAGCGCAATTATCTCAGATAACTCAGTCCAGCCATACTAATCCTCAACAACAGGTGCGTTCGAAGAACCGAATTAGCCAGATCCTGACTAGTGCGATGATATCATCTTGGATGTGTCATTTGATCTCGGATGTAATAAGTGACGTACGAAGAACGGACCCCTGAACTGTCATTAGGCTTGTTTGAGATGAGCAAAATCTGCGCAGAACCGATCACCGGTGATCACCGCGAGGTGCATGCCGGTTAGAAATGTGTCCGAGTTACGTCCGCCTTGCTCTGATGTCATGCTGACGTGTGCCAAAAAACTCTCGCGACGGCGAGGCGGCTGTGTCGGATTGAGCAGTCGCGCGCAGTTGCTCTCCACCGACTGGCTGACCAAAAGCATGATGGGAAACGACTGACTGACGACACAGTTTAAAGCTCATTGGTTCAGACAACCGTGATGCTGCGTTCTCTTCAAAAATGTTTTATTTTTTTAATCTGATTTCATGCTATTATGTATTTAAATTGTGCATGAATATTCCCAAACACTATGCCAGTGCGATCTCTGTGTGAGATGTGTGATTGTTGTCATATTTTCTATAAAAATCTAAAATACGTTTGAATTAAAATAAAAATGGATGATAAATACGCCTTTCGTATGGAATTAAATAGCAAGCACTTTGAGTGTCTTGTTCATCATATTTATATTCATAAGCAACAGAACTGAAATTATATCATGTTTATCAGCAGCACAGCATATGAGTGAGAATAACGCGATATCTGCCTTTCATCTCGTTGGTATCTGTTCCACTTGGAGAGGGCAGAACTGTCCGTCTTGACTGCGCTTATTTCACTCCTCCCCTCACTGTAGACGCCTACTCTCGCCTACATTTCAGGCGAGGCGAGGCGCATCTCAAACAAGCCTATTGAGTGGTTGCACAACCCCGCCCATTCCCACACCTGGATGGATCATCATGCCTGAATCCAGTCTTAGCCTTTCATGAAAGTATGGAATGAGAGTTTTTTCTTGAACTCCATGCAGACCTGAGCTCTTTATTTTACAGTCGCAGCTTTCTCTAAAACATGCCACAATCCAGTTTTGTTGTTAGCAAGCTTCTTGCCTGGTTTCTTTCTGATATTAAGTCGGGGAAGTCATGGCCTAATGGTTAGAGAGTCGGGTTTGTAACCTGAAGGAATTGAAGGTGGGGATTGTGAATGAACAGCACTCTCGCCACCTTCGATACCATGACTGAGGTGCCCTTGAGCAAGGCACCGAACCCCTAATTGCTCCCCGGGCGCTGGAGCAATGGCTGCCCACTGCTCCGGGTGTGTGTTCACGGTGTGTGTGTGTGTGCATTTGTTCACTATTCACTGCTGTGTGTGTGTACTTCGATGGGTTAAACGCAGAGCACCAATTTCGAGTATGGGTCACCATACTTGACAATACGTCATGACTTACTTACCTTACTTAAGATTTCCAGGCATCAGATTAAAAAGCTACAGGTAATAATGATATCACTGCATCAGTAAAATTATTTATTTATGACAGATTTTATGTCTAATAGAATTGCACTTGGTATTATACGTCTTCTTCCAAAAGGACAGTAGTTGCATCCATGAGTTTTCAGTTTAATGGCATGATTTTTTTCCATTGAGGTCACAAACATAGTGAAAGGTATAAGAGATGTTGCATGAGAATAAGGAACATAAATGACTTCTAGGCTTACATTACCATTTATATATGTAATGCAATGAATAAAAACATTATGTAGAAAAGTATTAGGTTGCACAGTCGGTTAACTAAAATAAGTTGAACTATATTAAAACTGAAATAAAAATAGAAATATATGTCATATAGATACAAATATAAAATACAAAATAAAAGCTCATTCAGAATATTAATAAATACTATAATTGACCCTATAGTGCAGTGATACTCAAATCTGGCTCGCGAGATCCACTTTCCTGCAGAGTTTAGCTCTAACCCTAATCAAACACACCTGAGCATGCTAATCAGTGTCTTCAGGATCATTAGAAAATCACAGATAGGTGAGTTTGATCAGGGTTAGAGCTAAATTCTTCAGGAAAGTGGATCTCGCGAGCCAGATTTGAGTATCACTGCTATAGTGTAAAAAGTTATAAGAAGTTATGTTAGTAGTTAGTATAATAGTGTTAGTCCATGGAAAAAAGATAAATGCACAAATACTTACAGGACAACAATAAACACTCACACAGTTGTCCTTATACTGAAAAAAACGACATACAATGTCAGAGAAAAACATACAATGCGGGTCATGCAGTGACTCATTGCAGGATGTGATGCATGGCAATAAAAAAATGAAACATGTTTCATTGAGCCAATGATGAGAGAGAATATTCGCATATATTAGCACGTCGTCCAATAGCTCGTTAGGTGGGCGTGTACGTATGCATTTAATATTTTCTGACTGAAAGCCTTTATAGAGCGTTGTGCAGGAAATGGCTGTATATGTTTTCTAGAACTGGTTGTTACCTTCTAGTACATAAATAGCACATTGAAACCGAATGTTTCAAGATTGGTATGTGTGTAGTTTAGGCTTAATTAAAATGGGAAGTGGAGCGATCAAACCATCCAAAGTGTTCGTTTTCAAACATTATGCCAGCAGACTACCAAACATGTACACAGCGCTGCTTATCCGGATGGCAGAATATCCAAATTAAAGACTGTCTGTAATGGAAGACCTTTCATTCTGCCTTTACCTGGGAGATTCCTATGTACAAAGACCGAAGGAGCGATTGACCCTACAGAGCCGGTGAAGAAAGATGAGTCCGTCCAGGAAGCGACGGCAGATAAGTACGAAATGTATTTATTTGTCTTTTTTTTTTTTTTTTTTGGTCATGACGCAAGAGATGTTCAATGTTATTGATCGAAAGTATGTAGCATGTGTTCAGCACACGCGGCAAAATATCCCTGAATGGCTGACAACGTGGCGCTGTGTGTACACTTTTACAGCAAGTGGGTGGAGAACATGTGTAACAGTTAGTAGCAAGTATACTTCAAGTTAGAATAAAATGTTATCAGTTTGATAGGTTTAGGTCAAGTACAGGTGCATCTCAATAAATTAGAATGTCGTGGAAAAGTTCATTTATTTCAGTAATTCAACTCAAATTGTGAAACTCGTGTATTAAATAAATTCAGTGCACACAGACTGAATTAGTTTAAGTCTTTGGTTCTTTTAATTGTGATGATTTAGGCGCACATTTAACAAAAACCCACCAATTCAACAAATTAGAATACTTCATAAGACCAATAAAAAATTTTTTTAGGGAATTGTTGGCCCTCTGGAAAGTATGTTCATTTACTCTATATGTACTCAATACTTAGTAGGGGTTCCTTTTGCTTTAATTCAGCGTGGCATGGAGGCAATCAGCCTGTGGCACTGCTCAGGTGTAATGGAAGCCCAGGTTGCTTTGATAGTGGCCTTCAGGTCATCTGCATTGTTAGGTCTGGTGTCTCTCATCTTCCTCTTGACAATAGAATCTATGGGGTTCAGGTCAGGCGAGTTTGGTGGCCGATCAAGCACAGTAACACCATGGTCATTGAAGCTGCTTTTGGTACATTTGGCAGTGTGGGCAGGTGCCAAGTCCTGCTGGAAAATGAAATCAGCATCTCCATAAAGCTTGTCAGCAGAAGGAAGCACGAAGTGCTCTAAAATTTCCTGGTAGATGGTTGCGTTGACTGGACTTCAGAAAACACAGTGGGCCAACACCAGCAGATGACATGGCAGCCCAAATCATCACTGACTGTGGAAACTTCACACTAGACTTCAAGCAGCTTGGATTCTGTGCCTCTCCACTCTTCCTCCAGACTCTGGGACTTTGATTTCCAAATGAAATGCAAAATTTACTTTCATCTGAAAAGAGGACTTTAGACCACTGACAAACAGTCCAGTTCTTTTTCTCCACAGTCCACGTAAGACGCTTCTGACGTTGTCTCCGGTTCAGAAATGGCTTGGTAGCGAGCGTGGTGACTCTTCATGCACTGACTCCAGCTTCAGTCCACTCCTTGTGAAGCTCACAAGTCTTTGAATCAGCTTTGCTTGACAGTATTCTCAAGCTTGCAGTCATCCCTGTTGCTTGTGCACCTTTTCCTACCCAAATTCGTCAACTTTGTATTTAATATGCTTTGATACAGCACTCTGTAAACAGCCACACCTTTCAGTAATGACCCTCTGTGACTTACCCTCTTTGTGGAGGGTGTCGATGTTTGTCTTCTGGACCACTGCCAAGTCAGCAGTCTTCCCCATTATTGTGGTTTCAAAGAACAAGAGATACCCAGAATTTATACTGTAGGGATGGTCATTAATTGAAACTCAAATGTAAATATTCTGATATTTTGAGATACTGATTTTTGACTTTCATGAGCTGTAAGCTCTAATCATCAAAATTAAAACAAAAAACTTTTGAAATGTTTTACTTTACATGCAATGAATCTAAAATATATGAAAGTTTCACTTTTTGAAATAAAGTTCATTTTTTCTTGTAAGTTTTCACGACATTCTAATTTATTGAGATGCACCTGTATATAGTGTTTATTTCTGGTAATGGACACTCCCCATTACTGTGAAGGACAGTAGATCATCGTCTAGATATGACATTGTTTTTAAATGAGTCTTTTAAAGTGAGTGAATCAGTCTCCTTCACTTCCATGCACTGACTCGTATTTTCCGTTAACTGAAATTTGCCCTTTTTTTTGAAGCGCGTGACTCCTGTTCTGTACCAACAGCACGAGCCAATAGTATTCGAGTGTGGGCTGTGAAGTAGCATTTCATTGGTTGAGCTTACTGAACAGATACGCCCACTTCACGATGTTTGATTGTAATCGAAATAGCTCGAACCACCGAATCACCTTACTCTTTTTGAATAAAATTAATGAACACAGCATTTCATTCGTGAGAGAAGTAATCGAACGAAGCATCTCAATTCTGAAAGTTCTGAATTTTGTCAACCAACTGAAAGAACTGGGGCATTTTATGTCAAAGAAAATTAATAAATTGGAACAACTCGTTCATGATCAAACTTAGAAGAACTGTGATTTTTAGTTCGTAAATGAACTGAACGATTCGGGCATCTGAAATAATCAGTTATCTAATTTGTGAGTGTTCGTTATATGGGTTAAGGCCTGTTCACACTAAAAAAATATTCGTTCTAACAGGGAAGTCCACACCACATCTATAATATATCGAATCACTTTCAGAATCATAAAAACATTTACAGGCAACCAGAATCTAACCGACTTGAAAGAGCTCGAGCATTTAAAGAGACAGACTACAGAACTGCATCGCACGCTTATAATAAATGTTTTCATGACACCAATTTTACAAATCAATTTTATTCCAATTCACATAGCTCTTATTTGATTTCAACTTTATATTGAAACATACCTTCATTAATGTTTCTTTAATGGTTCATTAATGTTTATTTCATGCTATAACTAGTAGTAAAGAGGAAAAGATGATGGTTCATTCATGCACGCTCTTGAACTGAGGCAGCTACAGCGATCTTACTCCCATTAAAGAGCAACAAAACAACATTTATTTATAAAATTGACAATTTAAAAGCTGAGACTTTTCATTTCAAATGTAAGGAAGCGCAGTGCATATTGTGTTTATTGTATGGGAGGTGTGCTACAAATAACATTTAGTCAAGTTTTGTTCACGGATTAACAGAAAGCAGTAAAGACTAAAAATGGAATTTAAGAATATTAGTTCATCAAAATGAAGATAGATTAAAAACGATTAATCAATATTGTCAACCCAGCACTAGTTATTGTTCTTAACGTGAATAGGCTTTAGTTTCCAGAATACAGGCGTAACAATTATAAATGTGTTCCATACGTTACTGAATGTCTTAATTTATGTAGGATACTCTTGTTTTTATAGCTTGGTTACAGTCATACTGAGGTGAGGTTATAATGATTGAATACTCTTTCTGGAATCTTAGTAGTTATGTAGATAAATACATATTAATTTATGCATAGTAAGACTTGTTTTGGGCGTGAACGCCTCAGTGTTTTGAACAATTTGTTCAATGACTCACTCATAACACAAAGACTTATCACCTGCTCCCATAATAATGTGACTTGCCGAAAGGGCCACTGAATTATTCAGCAAACTTTATTGAACACATATAAAAGTTTCTGAGACACTAAGATGAATCAAAATAAAACAACTATTATTGTTTACTTTGTGGAAGTTGGAGATGGGAGTGGTGGCGGCGGGGGCTCTTATCAGCTGCTAGATTATGACACCATTCATACGGCAGCTGTGGAATGTCAATAACGCACTTGCGCAAACAGGCAGTGGGTACATAGGGAGATCATTAAAAGTCTGCTACACTGTTTTCAGTGCAGCAGTTTTCTCCATATTTATTGATGTATATATGAAAGCTTTCAAAAAATCCTCCCTGGCAGTATAATCAATCTTTTCCTCATGCTCTTCTGTTTGTTCACGGTTCACATGATGCGCGTGACTCATCGCTCGTCTGTCCGTATGGATTATTTATAAGATGACGCAGAAGGCTCGTGCTGTTCCTGTGGAGAGACTTTAATCGAGAGCTTGATCATCCTCTCATGAATGCCGTTCTGTCTCACGATGGGCAACATGACTGCCGTTTTCCAGACAATGTCAAATGAAGAGTAATTTTCTGCAAGATTTGTGAGAATTTCTGCCCTCCTCCTTACAGACTGACTTTTACTTACTGTTAATAAAACGCTGGGCATTTGTTCAGCTGGCATAAATAAGTTAACTACGCATAATCCTGTTTAGTGACGTGTTGGACTTGGACTCAAGGGTAACATGTTGCACTCCAGCAGATTACACAATTAAAAGTGCTGTAAGGTCATAATGGAGTGAATTATTTTTTTTTTTTTTTTTTTTTTTTTTTTTTGTGGCTGATAATGATATCTAGAGAGAAGAATGGAAATTTGAGAATGTGATCATGATATAATATCTCCATATGAACAGACTGTTTTAACTTAGCCTGCAATGGCCTTGCAGTGTTTACTCATCTTATTAAATGACCTTATACATGCAGTGAGAAGCTGCGATCTGACACGTCCAGTTTGTAGCAATCAATTCTGCATTCCTATGGAAATTAGATATTGATTGTTGTGTTGTCATCATGGGGATATTCTGTTCAAAGATGGTAAGGAGAGGTGAATGATCAGCTGCTGATGTTATGGGTGAAAATGAGGCCACAGGCTGCAGGTTTGGTAGTGAAGCTGATCATAGACACCAGACACATGCTGTCACAGACTCTCAACGCTTCACAGTAGTGCTGTTTCCTTGACAACTAGACTAACAGGTTATAATGAAGGAGTGAGAGAGATGTTTGTTGAGGAATTGCACTGACACAGACTCAGATATCACTTTACTAATGTAGTGTTTTTATTTAATGTCTAGAACTGGATTTAAATGATCAAAGATGAAGTTCCTTTCATTTGTAAACTATTAAGTTCATTGGATTATGCAAAAGTAATCATTAACATATGTTTATGGATGGTATTCTTCATACTGCACATCTCTATTTTCAGCAAGGCCGTTCTGAAGGTCACACACATTTCTCTTATTGATCTGTGGGATGTCAGGTCATCTCTTGGGGATCCAAGAAGGCCTTTCTGCCCTCGGTCTCTGATGGATTGGCTCTTGACGTATGAATGGCCTTCCACTCATGTATTAACAGATTTCAGTCCTTGTTTTATTTAGTTGAGCGCTCTGTCATTATATATCAGCACTTAGCTGATTTTTTTTTTTTTTATTCCACTCTTAGTTGTAATGTTCCATCACGATGGGTGTGGTGGCTGTATGACTAGAGACCAGGAATGCTACATACTCTGAGAAGCATTCAATGAGATTGCAGTTCATCTAACTATTACAGCATGTTACCCGTTGCAAGTTTTAGAGCAGCCCTGTTTCAAAATCTAGTAAGTTAATGTCATAAGAAATTAGTGGGGTTTAGGTGGACGAAACTGGAAGATCAAGTTATGACATTTTGATTAAAATTTACAAGCTCAAAAAATGTTAAAAAAAATGGATCATATGCACAGATGGTCTATATGATCTATATGATGCATTTAGAAAATAGAAAGGGTAAGTTTCTATTTAATGCCTCCACCCTCTCCAACCTTTCCAAAGCAATCCCATAATGCCCTATGATAAGCTCATATATGAAATTTAAATATGTGGAATATTATAACAATATTTAAAATTCATTCAATCTTGAAAAGTATTGATCAAATTAAAAATATTTTTCTCATTATTTGTGTGCAAATTTTGTGGATTTTTTATGCTTATTAGAATGTTGTGTCATTCAGCAACATGCTGACACCAAAATTTGTGGTGAAGTCTTGTAGAGGCTTGCTGCTATGTATGCAGTAGACATTAAAGGGCACCTATTATGCCCCTTTTTACAAGATATAATATTGATCTTGGGTGTCCTCAGAACGTGTCTGTGAAGTTTCAACTCAAAATACCCCACAGATAATTTATTATAACAGCTGGATTGACAATGTCATTTTTGGGCGTGTCTAAAAAGAGCTGTTTTGGTGTGTATCACTTTAAATGCAAATGAGCTGCATATTCCCGCCCCGTCTCCAGAAGAGGGCGTAGCGTATACGTCTCTCTACTTTGCATGTCTACAGCAATAAACGGCCGGTAGAAGCAACATGACCGAGAGCGAGAGAACCGTTGTTCAGCCGTACATATGGGAAGAAAAGTGCACTGAAAGTGGGACGAAAAAGCACGTTGTTCACGCCGCACTGACCTGCTACGGAGTGGACAACGCGGCGTAAACTAATCTCACAAGCGCAGCGCTGATCAATTAAAATACTTTAATAATACACACACAGAAATACGGTTAAAACGCTAAGCACTATAACGACATGACATTCACAAAGCAGTCTGGAGTGAAATGGTTTGCGCAGACATATACGTATTTAGGTAAATTTTGAGGCGCATTACCTTGGGGAAAAAAGTAATCCACTGCGTTTTCAGCAGCTCAGATGTTGGGAGAAAATGTTCAGTCTTACATACAAACACAGAGCACCCGGATTGTTTACGAGACATTGTTGACGTTACAGCTGCTCGAGCGCGGTGAAAATGGAGGACAGCATACAACCGCTGAGGGCAGAAACTATGGCAATGCAGGATTGTCAATCAGCCACCGTGGCCTGGCCCTATGAGATGTGACGTCATATTGCTTAGAGAATCAAAACGACAGGCCTAGTGAGACTGATTTGGTTTAATCGGGATTAAAACATAAGGAGTGGGTGGATTTTTATCATTGTAGGGTGGTTGTGTTCACACACTGCTAACACACATTTGTCCAAACTCAATGTAAAGGTGGATTTTGCATAATAGGTGCCCTTTAAGGCAGCTCACTAAGTTTTAGAACACAGCCGTACAAAGAACCCCATTCATCAACAATGTGCAAGTCATTTTCAATGACAATCTAACTCATATGTAATTGTTAAACAATGAGTCTAATATGAAGTTCTGAAGACAGCAGTCTCAGTGTGTAACATGATGCATGACTCTTTCAGCTTGACACAGGCCAAACTATCTCCAGGAGGTAGAAATAACTGAACATGTTGTCAGTGAAAATATCAGGCAGTGCAGGGATAGATCTATTAACTCTATGGCCTAAGAATAAAAAGTTGGATGATTGCTGTGCCAAAACAAAAGTATGTCATCTGTGCTCTTGATCACTAAAGTACACTTTTATCAAACATTTATTTGAAACTCTGTGTCACTGTACCGGTCGAATTTTGATCATTTGTTGTTGGAAAGTCACCCATGGGCATCTGCTGACAACTAACCTCCTGTCAAATGAGTTAAATAGGTGCGCTCAGGCTTTCTCCAACGGTTCAGCTAATTTGTGTCCAAGGCGACGGAGTGTAAAAAATTGACTGAGCTCTTGTCCTTGTCTGCCGGGGAACTTGTTTTCCAAATCAGTGAAGATGTTGCTAAAAGCTGTCAAACATGGCTCCATCTGGCCCCGAAGGACCTGGAGTTTGACTTCAGAGAATATCGATCTGATTTTCATCATTAACAATGATACTAGATGGATAAATTTGACTTGATTTCAACATAAAGAAAATGTGAGTAATGCTTGATCATTTGCCAGGATTATGCAATTCAGTTGCTAAGGGTGTTGTGGGTCTTTTTATTCTTGTTGTTAAAAGATTCTCTATGATATTCTAATTTGGGTCACTTCAGGTCACCTGTAAGGTTTTTATCACTCATTTTGTCAGATGTACATGTGCACTACTTTGTAAGCCAGTATGATGAATGAGTCAGACTGATTAGATGGTTGCTTTCAGTTTTCCACTGTTGCTGTACATTTCTGAGCAGTAACTGATTGTCTGGTATGTCAGTAGAAACTAATCCCTCAATCTCAAAAGTCAGTAAACAAATTGCTGGGATTTTCTTGCCAAAAGTGAATAAACAATAAGATATGATACCTGCAATTAAGCTATTATGTGACAGGTTAATCCTGTCAGCCTTTGCTGTCTGTCAGGCAGGTGCAGTGATGTTATGTGACACCTGAAACGTGCAGAGACTGTTTTCCTGAGTAGCATGTGGTGCAGAGGTGCATGCTTTCTCACCCCTAGTGCCCAATAGAGGTGCAACAGAAGTTTCCACAATCCTCTAGAGAGCTTCACATGGCTTTTGGCACAGGACTGTAACGTTGCAATTTTTTTTAAATGATAAAGGTAGGAAAACTATTGCATCCTAAGGCAATTACCTCTTACTTGAACAAGTGTACAGTGTTGTAACGTTGAGAATTATACACTGGTGTTCAAACGTTTGAGGTCAGCGAGTTGTGTGTTTGGTTGTGGTTTTTTTTTTTTTTTTTTTTTTTTTTTTTTAAATCAAGATTTTTATTTTATTTTTAAGATTTTTATTTAAGATTTTAATGTTACAAAGGATTTCTATTTCAAATAAATGCTGCTCTTTAAAACATTCTATTCAACAAAGAATCTTAAAAAAAAAAAAATTACTATGGCTTCCAAAAAATATTAAGCAGCAATGCTGTTTTCAGCATTGATAATAATCAGTGTATTTCTGTAGAATGATTTCTGAAGTACAGGGTTTTCTGAAGAATATTACTGTAGAACATCATTTAAACCAAACAATCAAGTATATTAAAAGTACATTAAATTGCAAGAATATAATGAAAAATAAAAACATTTCATTTATGTGCACCACTATATCAATTCATACTAATTAACTGTGAAATTTACTTATGAAAACATTTTAATTTATGAAAAATGGCACTTTTGAGTGATGAAGTGGAACTTTTGAATCAGAATTTTGAACTGATTCATTTAAACTGTTTAAATTGGTTCACAAAAATGAATCGGACTTATCAACGAACTTACCAACTTTCATTTTTGCAACTGAGATGCTATTAAAACCTTTCTCTTTTAATTAAATAAATGTTTTTTATATTTCTGGAACTAGTCTAATGTCAGTCTTTAGAAAATTGAATGTCCAAATAAAATACTCTTTATAAAATTCACAGTTATATTTTATATTGCTAGCAAAATCATTGTGAATATATAGTGAACAATGGATATATCACCCAGATTTGCAGTGTTGCAAGTATTTAGTTACATAAATGTTTTGTGAACAAATCTCTGTGTTAAAAGGAATGTTGAAAATCTCAGTGCTAAATTCTCACCTCACCTACAGTGTCTGTCTCTGTATCCAGAATACATATTTCCACTTGGCACATGGTTTAGAGCAGCATACCGCTGTGTCAGCAGCAGTAACTGTAGAATACAGTCTGTCCTGTCCATATCCCCCACCTGCCCCATGCACTCTGAGGAACAAACACTTGACCATGGGCCTAGACTGGCTGTTTTACACAGTCTCTAATGCACCAGGTTCATTTTAGTTTTCACTGAGAGCTGTCAGCTGAATGTAATTTAGACAGCAGCTTATAGGTTTCTGCATCTGTGAGTGGAAAGCGAGTTATTGAATTTGTAAAACAATTTTGAAGGAAGGTGTTTTGTACCAAAGTATTTCCTAGTAACCAGCTCAGTCAGTACACTTTCATCATTTTGTCAAGGCCTATGGAATTCATATACATTATGATGAATTCAAATCAAGACCTCCTGTTGGAGAATCTTTGTATTGAGGGTCAGAAGGGAACTCTGTTGATGAAAGTATTGACTTTCCCAGTTCACAAACAGGAAGAACAGAAGCCATATATAGTATCAAATGTCCATTAATACCACTGGGAGGTTTAACAAACTTACCCTGAGGGTCACAGTCTCCTTTAATGAGGATCAAGCCTTTAAGGCCAACAAACAACTGTTAAGGAAGTTCTTGATAATTAGCCAGATAGTGAATACATATTTTCAGTTTCACATGCCTCATCTATGGGGATACTTCCTCTCCTGTGTGTCTCAAATGTGCAAAGGCATAGTCAGTTACAGTATCGAATGCATATCTCATTTTTTCCTTGTAAATGATGGCCTTTATGCCTGGAATGGCTGAGTCACTTGTGGGCGTGCATCCGTACCATCAAAGCCTCTTGGATACAAGTTCTTGCAGGTTCCTTTAACCCATCACTGACCATTTATTAACTGGTAACAAGCCTTAAATCAGATCGACACCTCACCCAACAGACATGACATAGGCTAAAAAAGTTGAATTGTCAACAAAGGCAAAATGATCTGTGTTTGATCATCCTACATACGCATTGTTTGATCACGCTTCCCTTGAAACGTGAATGAAATATAAAGTATTTAAGGTTTGTGAGTGTTTGTTTGCAACAATTTGCATCAAACTATGCCATCTTCTTTTATAAATTGGTTCCACATAGTGCTTTTTTTTTAAATCTTCCTTAACAGATTGAGAGAAATTAACACATCAGTTTAACTTTAGGTAGCTGTTTGTTGTAAAAAAAAAAAAAAAAAAAAAAAAGTATATGTAAGGAATAATTGACGACAGGCCGTTACACCTCGGGTGTGCATTATTTTTCTAATAATTCAACGGACCGAAGTCAATTATTCCGCTTATACTACGGTTGCCACACCTCAAGACATTGATCAGATGATATATTTCAAGGGATTCGTCCAGTTTTTGTACTTAAATCGCTATTGTGAGTAGGATTATTTCTTCCGCATCTCATCCAACGCCTCCCTTGCTAATTCCAAAACGTCATTTTAAACCGTAACGGAGGCTTGAGCCGTTGATTATAGCAGACTAATGCAGTTAATACAGTTAATAACTAAGTTATGAGAGAGAGAGAGAGAGAGATTACCTCTGTGAGTCTGTGCGTCTCTCAAAAGTGTTCGGCAGCAATGTCTCTAGTTATAGTGAAACTTATTTCATTTTCTTCACGAACAGCGCCTTGTTGTTACCTCGCTTGTGAGAAGTCATGTAGTTTTTAAGTTGTTAAACTATGTTACTGATAAAATCATCAGAGTAGTGCTAACAACATTAGCGCTTATGTTAACGTGTGTGCACACCGTCTGTGAGGGAGAGAGAGCGGGAGAGATAGAGTATGTGCTTTCCGTACATAATAAAACGTAATTTTGTGGCAAAAACATGGATCGTTTTTATCCTTTTGTTTACTATATTTATTTGTTTGGCCAGTGTCCTTTGGTTCTTTTGCTGTTTTAGGCTGTAAGGACCTTTGAAATAATGTAAATCATTAGGCGTAGTGATATTTACATGTAATGCGGTGCCTGGAACTACGTTCGCCGTGCATTTCCCTGAAAATAATTGCACACCTTAGAACGTTCATCAGCCAATCAGATTCAAGCATTCAACGGCCCCGTAGTGTATGTGTGTGTGTGTGTGTGTGTATATATATATATATATATATATATATATATATATGTATGTATGTATGTATAGTTACCAGTTTATCAGTACTGCCCACATCCTTATCTGACAGTTCAGGATTTTAAAATCTTTAGAATTGTATTTGAAAAGATTGTTTATAGAATTTTATTTTGATTAAAATTTATTACAAATTTTGGATTAAGATTTAAATTAAAATATATATTTTGTGTAGGGCATCAATTTTCGCAATAATAATCACAGCCGTAATCATAATATTTATTATTTATTTATCAATCCCTGCTGTCAGGTCCCAGTGTCTGCACAGCCTGTGGTTTTTGGTTACGTGCTGGGCCTGTCTTCTGTGAGCCATCAGTGGTGTGTGAATAGGCGCACAATGTTTGTTTTATTAAGTCTGCAGGAGGGCGATGAGGCTCTCTGAAAATCCCTGGAATCCCATGTAGGATCACACATATTCTGCAGATATGGAGAGACGAGTGATGAAAGGAGAGGAGAATGGGCTAGAGTAAGACAGACGTGCTGTTTTATAACACCAAAGACCTTTACTGCTAATTAGATCCCAAAAGTCCAGCGCCGATGATTCACCCATTTCCCTTTTCAGAGATCTTTGGCTTTCGTTAGACAGAACTACAGACCTGCTGTTTCTGTTGCAAGCTGAGACCACAATTCTGATGAGCACACCATTGATTTTCTATCACATAATGCAGGGTGTTGACTATTTTACTTTGTGACCTCACTTCTAATGAAATTAAAGATATTTTTATCAGCTCTGTCTGCGTAACATGCTGAATCAGTTTAGTTGGAAAAACAGACAGTTGGGGTTTTTGCATAATGACTTGTTGAGCTGTTTGTGGGTTTAATTGTCAGATCTTACTGTTTGTAGCTTATGTTTGTAGTGTATTTCTCTTTTCATGCACTTACTGTTCTCTTATGGGAATTTTTTGGATGCATTTTGTGGCAAAATGTCAATCAGCACAGAACATAGTGTCAGCTCATCCATCATTTTGCAGACTTAAGCAGTAAACATTAAAATACTTAATGAACTGAAAGCAAATACTTGTTGGCAACAAGTGGTTATATCAGATCTTTTTTGTTTCAATTTAATGATTGTGTAGAGCAGGTTAACCCTGTATTTTGGCATGATAGACTGAAAAATATATCATGTATCTGCGAATTGCTGTCAACATAACCAGAAGTTCAAACACTTTAAAATAGTAGTCCCACCAAAGAAAGGATGATTTATGGCTTTATAGTTTAACTAATTAAACTGTTTTTATGGAATAATTCATAGTAAGTTGTTTAATCTCTTTTTTTAAATATTCTTTTCTTTATTCATTCATTTATTCATTCCTGGCTGAGGGACAAGTTGAAATGAAATGAGTTTTTTATATATTATACATCATAAAAGATTCTTTATTATATTTGATCAATTTTAAGTTTGTCATAATTCATTTGATTGATCTGTTCATTGTATGTTTCTCATTCATTCTGCATGTTTTTCTCTCCCTCATTGCTCTGCCTGCTGTTCGTTTGTGTGTAAGTATGATTTGAATTGTCACTTCCAGTCTTTCACCTCTAACAAGCCTTTCTCAACAAATTCCCTTTCTATGTTTCATAATCCTCACAAATGAACCCAAAAGATCAAAATCATATTTTTGTGCCATTCCCATGACACACTTAGATTTGTATTTAAATGGGAAAAAAAGCATTCAAATGAAACAATCAAATAATCTCTAGGAAAATTAATAGAGCTCACATTTGGTAAAGAAAAGCTGCAGTTCTGGAAATGTTTGTGGTGTGTGATATGGTGGGAAGGTGGGGCAGTTAGTGCTCGGTGAGAGGATGTTTTGGTAGCCCGCTGGGAATTACAGTCCTGGCCAGACTCTGTTGTGGCTCAGTGCCACAGCAGCTTATGCAGCGCTCCATTAGACTCAAAGCCATCTAAATGTGATAATGCAATGGCTAAGTTAGGTCGGCTCTTAAAAGAACTTGGCAAGAGAGAATCTACACTCGTGTATTGTGCAATGTTAATGCGTGTTTGCATTACAGAAGACCTGTACCATTATGTCAGCATGGTTAAAATGTGTTGTCATATTTTAATTAAAAAAAAAAAGACTCTTTTTTTTTTTTTTTTTTTTTTTTTACCCAATGTAGCAATTTAAAACCCGAACATACCTGTTGTATATTTGTAATAACTGTGGAAATCTTTCTTTCTCTACCAAAGTTTAACTAATGCCTACCATTATTATTATTATTATTATTATTATTATTATTATTATTATTCATTTTTTATTAATTATATATTATTTATGATTTTTTTTTTTAGAATTGTCAATACATTCATTTCATTAATTATTCCTAGAATTATTAATTATTATTATATCAATATTATAATTCACTGATTATTAAAAATTGTTAGTAAAATATATAAAATATATAGATGAAATATATATGAAGAGTTTGGCTCCAAAACGCGATAAACGGCATTTAAAAAAAAAAAAAATTGAATTTCCGCCAAAATCAGTATTGTATCTGGTCAGTATTGAAAAGTAAATTTTTTAATTTTTACACAAAATGCGATATCCCCTGTGTTATTCTGTTATGTTTTCTAACTTTTTTTTTTTTCCCAAACCGCGACAAACACCAGTGTCCTTTCTCTGCAGAGCACGATATATCCGCTCAACCAATCACAGCGCGCCATTCCACACATTGTAAACAGAATCAGTAATGGCGGCGCTTTGAATACACCCGGCGTCCTAGTTTTCCTCATCTACTTTGTGATCAACAAACAAACAAAAAAATTAGGGCTGCACGACAAATCGCATGTGGTTGTCATGTGCATCTGGTCTGTAAAGTATGTGTGTTTGTGTGTGTATGTGTGTATATATATATATATATATATATATATATATATATATATATATATATATATATATATATATATATATATATATATATATATATATATATATATATAATACACACACACACACGTTTCTATAAAAACAAGCAAACAAAAAATGTCAGCACAAGAATTAGTCAAGTAATTTCACAGGCTCTTTACCTCTTCACTGACTTATTCACTGACTATTTCTGTTAATCTTTATTGCATGGATATCTTTTCTATCTTTAACCCTAACTAATCAAAGTCCTTTAACAGTTTTATATTGTATTTGAACACATAACAATAAAATACACTCCAGGCTGATCTAATATGTCATATTTTGTGACTGTAGATTGTGGCAGTTTCTATCATGGTAGAAGTCACTGATAAAGGTCAGATCACTCAATGTAAATGCACTTGTCTCTCTTGTTTCAGGAGAAGAAAGGCTGGCATCCTGCCCAGTTTGGAAGACCTATTGTTTTACAGTATTGCTGAAGGCCAGGAGAGGATCCCAGCTCACAAATTCATTACCGTGAGTGACAGCGCTCTCCTTACACATGTTTATATGTGCAGGGATGGATATTACAGGCTGAAGCATGTTTTGTGTACATCTCCTGCTAGTAGGTCACCTGCACCTTGCGATACTATAACCGAAGGCTCAGTGGATACAATTGCTGCTATGTTGTTGCTGTTATCGGCACCACTAAATGGGGCACAGAGCCATGTTTTGTTACGCCAAGGCTATCTTATCAAACCTCACCGACAAAGGAAGTAAAATCCCCTGATAAGAGTGTTGGGATTGATGATAGTAATAAGTAGTGTCATCGACAGTTAGCTGTTAACTCTTATTTGTGCTCATGGAAATTTCTTGTTTATATATGCATTCAGGCGCTGAAGGCCACTGGACTTCGAACGGGAGATCCACGGCTGAAAGAATGTATGGACATGTTGAAAGTCACCCTCAAATCCACGTCAGATGGTGTAATGCTGGACCGGCACCTGTTCAAAAAGTGAGCGGAAACTAAAATAGTTCCCTGCAGTTGAGAAGAGAGAAGAAATGTGCACTTTCTCATACACATTTAGATAAAACACATATACGAGTGCATATATTATAGATTGTATAAAAGTTGTGATTTATGGATGGCACTCTTATTTATGAGCAAACCCCGACAATCTGCTCCCTCTAGCTGTTTGTCACTCCTCAGACCTGCCTCCGTAAACCAGCCTGATAGATGTCTGTTTTTCAGCTTCTCTGCTGTTGGTGCTGTGTTTACTGTTCGGTTGATCCGGCTGGCACTGACAGCTTCATTACAGACTGAAGAGATGAGTGCAGTGGTGTCAGCTTGTAGAGGATTGATAGATTATGGCAGTGAGTGACCTTGCATGAAGAGCCATAAAGAGATGTTTGGAACTGAATACTAGCATACTACTTAAAGCTGCATTTCCCCCCCTCATTTAACCATTTTAAACAAAGAATTAAAGAATCAAACAATTAAATAGCACTTTTGACATACATGATGAAAATTATGTTCACTCACGAGATTAAAACTAATGTATGGAAGCTTGTTTTCAAATTTCTACCATGGGGTAAATATATAAATAAGGTAATTGTGACTTTTTATGCTTTTTATACTTTTTTTGCCCACAATTCTGAGTTTATATCTCACAATTCTGACTTTTTTCAGGTCTGAATTGCGAGATATATACTTGCAATTGCAAGGAAAAAGTCAGAATTGTGAGAAAGCCGAAATTACCTTTATGTTTTATTCTGTGGTGGAAAAAAACAATTGCAAGATGTAAACTCAGAATTCAGAGGAAAAAGTAAGAATTGTGAGATTTAAACTCAGAATTTAGAGAGAAAAAAGTAAAAAAAAAAAATGATGTAAACTGGGAATTCTGAGGAAAAAAGTAAGAATTGTGAGATTTAAACTCAATTTCTTGGACAAGTTTTAATTTAGAGTGTGGTGTCCAATCAAAAATAGATGATTTCACATTTGGAAATCTGATATTCTGTAAAAATGCCTTTGTTCAATCAGATAATGAATTGTGAAAAAATGTTTTCAAAATATTACTTTTGCTTTTGAAATGGAAAAAGGTCAAGTCAGGTTGATTGCAGTGTGTTATACAGTGCACATTTTTGCAAAAGTCATTCCGGTATTCTGTGCATACATTTTTTGCAAGCAGCACACAGTATACATACTGCAGAAATAGCAGTCTGCTAGTATGCTATTCCAAACATATGGGCTCCTCTCTAGCTTCCCTGCCCTACAGACAGCAAGTAATATATTACCTTTTGAAAATTCACATCGACATAAATCTGCACAGAAGCACTGTGCACAGTTTTTTGAGCTTGTCTGTCTGTTTAGGGACCTTGGTGAAGCAACTGGACTAATATTTCAGACACAATCACAGGAGAGGTCTGTGTTTATGATGCCTGTGGATGCTTTACTTTCCTCTGCTTTAATGGAAGCTCTTTGAAACCAACCATGGCTTCCTCTCTCACACCATAGATGTTTTGATATTTTACAAAAAAATCTTTCATTTTTCTGTGGGAAATGTTTATTTGAACAGTTCCAGCGTGTTGCTCTTTTACCTTTCAATCAATGCAGAAATAAACATTTAGGTCCATAAGGAAGGAGTGTAAAGGATAGTTTCAAGAGAATAAAATGTCTGTGTTTCTGTATGTGTTGCATTGATTCTTGAGGGCTGCAGTTAATACAAAATACAAAAGTGTTGCATTTTAAACACTTTTCACCCTACAATGCATAGTTTTTTAAATCTATTTACAACAAGACAGCATGATTGAGCCAGTTAATGCAGATAATTGGTCATAGTCAAGCTAATAATGGAGTTTTGTGTCATTTAAGTAACTTTTATCTCTGATATTTGTCATATAATTACTCAAATAGACACAAAGACATACTTTCTACCATAAACGATGAGCATCCCACTAGTAGGTATTAATTCATGAGCTCTGTCCTCTTTGTTTCTCCAGGTGTGTCCAGAGCAACATTGTTCTCCTAACACAGGCCTTCCGGAAGAAATTTGTCATCCCTGATTTCCAGCCTTTTGCCTCCCACATCGATACACTTTATGAGAAGGCCAGAAATCTCTCCGGCGGGCTGGTAAGATGAGAGAAACAGGCATAATAACTCAACTTGACACAGCCTTTGTTTCTGATCACTTATTTCTTTTGCTCACAGGTTGCTGACTACATTCCCCAACTTGCCAAATTCAGCCCAGATCTGTGGGCTGTTTCCCTTTGCACAGTCGATGGACAAAGGTATGAATCATACGCCTTCATTTACTGACTGCTTATTTTAGTTTGAGATTAGCTTAGTTTAGCTTCATCTATCGAGAGGAACTGTTTTTTAAACCACTAGTGACTAGTTTCACTGTATTTGTCGTTTAAAAAGCTTTAGCCTCATGTCAGAGTGTTAAGATTTTCATATTTCAACAACCTTTGATTATCATTTGGGTATTTATTAACCAGACCACTTGAATTGCGCTACCACTGACCATTCACTATGTACATTATGAAAAGTACCGGAAATACTTCATATATTTTGGTTATAAAACCATCAGATAAAGGGGCCGCTAATCTTGTCGTTCAGTAAATGCTCCACGTATCTCCTGGACTAGTCACCCAGTGAAGATAAAATGTGCTAATGTTAATCCTCTCATTTGAGAATCATTGATAACAGGACTGTAAACTCAGTCATTAATGATTCCCTCAATACTTAGACCCATGTGTCATGGTAGAGCCTTTGATCTCTGATAATTAGGACATATTAAGATGTAATCTGTATGTTTAGGATTTGTTGTAAAGATACACAGGGTACCTACATACCCCTGTGTTGATTACTATGGTCATTCACTAGTTACACAGTAACTAGGTCTTTCGGTCAGCAACACTGTACCAGAGCCTTGACCTATTGACAAAAATTGATAGAATAAAATTAGTCATTTTACTTTGTTCTATTAAGGTCTTCAAACTCAGATAATTCCATTTTAGCAAATTTGCAACAGTTGTTTAAAGCTATTAAATAATTCTTTATTATTTGTCTATTTTATTTATCTATTTATTTACTAAATATGAAAAATAGAAAGCTATGTACAGCAACAGCTTATACTTTAAAATGTATTTTTAATAATTTAAATCTTACAGTAGAAAAAGCACAGCATGATCACAGCCTGTTGACACAACTGCTAACTATTTTAGATTAAATTTAGAAAATAAAACAATTATTTATTTATAGTATTTAGAGATAGGAAAACATTCTAAAAAATAACCTTATAAATATATTGTATTTATATGTTCATTTTAATATAAATTAGATATGTTTGAATGTTGCAGAAAAAACATGTACAGTTAGGCAACATTTAGTAGCCTAAATCATACATAATTTTTGCAAATGTTTTCTTAATTTTTATTTTTTTTTTTTTAAATGTGAAAAGAGCTATTAATAAAGGTAAGAGCAATTGGAGAAAACAGGAAAATATTTCATAAATTTCAATTAATCAAGCCCATGTATTTTTTTTAGGTTTTTTAAACACCTTCATATCATGTTACACTTACAGTGTGGCTGTTAGTTTAGCTTTAGGATCATTATTTTTGTTTGTTTGCTTATATGGACCATAGGATGATGTCTCTGGTTCTGATCTCTGTTTACTCTTTTGCACAGACACACAGTGGGTGACACTAAAGTGCCATTTTGCCTGCAGTCATGCGTGAAGCCGCTCAAGTACGCTATTGCCGTGCATGACCACGGCACTGAATATGTGCACCGATTCATTGGGAAAGAGCCCAGCGGCTTACGCTTCAACAAGCTCTTCCTGAACGAGGACGGTAAGGATTATAACCATCAGCTTCAGCATGACTGCTTCCTTCTACAATCAGGAAACAGTTTCTGCATTTGTCTTAAATTTTATCATAATGTGTCCTTTTAAATATGCAGCCCAAAGAAATAAGAAATTCTATTTTCCCACAGATAAACCCCATAATCCAATGGTGAATGCTGGTGCAATCGTGTGTACCTCGCTTATCAAGGTAAGCATCTTCCACTTGTTTTTATTTCATTTTCATGTTAGAAGTTGTTTTTGACTACTCCTCCTAACTGTACTCACATTTACCTGATTTGAATTAGCCAGAACAGATTATAATATTCAGTATCAGCCAGAAGGTTGTTGAAAAAGGTTTTTGAGACACATGCAGTAATAATTTTGAGAGGTTTTGGCTGTAGTTGTATTTTGAGTAAGTGATTGTGATCAGTGCTGCCTAGACTAAGACCAAATGACGATCAGTGTGTTATGTAGATGCTTCTTGTCTTTTCTCTGTGTTTTATTACTTACTGTACACAGTACACGTACTCAAGGCTTCCACTCTCATTGTAAACTAAAATGTGTAGAGTTCATCCCGTTTTCTGGACCATTCTTGTTAGAAGTCTGTTGGTAATGAATTTTAAGTAAAATTCATTCAGACTTTCTGTTCTCCACATTTTTTCCACCCACTCTTGTGATTTAGGCTGGATGATAAAACAAAATAAATAAATGGTTTATACAAAAATTGCACAAAAACTATTTTAAAATGATCTAATTTACGTAACAGAGCCCATTCAGTAGGCTAAACTATATGTAATTATTGCAAGTGCTTTCGTAATGAGACGTGTTAGATTGTGAGAAGAGCGGTCTGTAAGAACATAAGCATACTAGAATGTTGTTTATAAATGTCAGAGCAACTGGAGAAAAAAATATGTAATCTATTTCATTTCAGTTCCTCTCTGAGTGTTAATTAGGCCATTTTTATGATATGCAACAAAAAAACAAAAAAAGATATGTAACAAAATATATTAGATATTTTATGAATATTCTTTCAGACTTTTATTTGTGACCCTGGACCACAAAACCAGTCATAAGTGTCAATTTTTCAAAATTGAGATTTATACATCATCTGAAAGCTGAATAAATAAGCTTTCCATTGATGTATGGTTTGTTAGGATAGGACAATATTTGGGATACAACTATTTGAAAATTTGGAATCTAAATATTGAGAAAATCACCTTTAAATTTGTCGAAATGAAGTTCTTAGCAATGCATATAACTAATCAAAAATCAAGCTTTGATATATTTACGGTAGGAAATTTACAAAATATCTTCATGGAACATGATGTTTATTTAATATCCTAATGATTTTTGGCAGAAAAGAAAAATCAATAATTTTGACCCATACAGTGTATTTTTGGCTTTTGCTACAAATATACCCCAGCGACTTAAGACTGGTTTTGTGGTCCAGGGTCACATTTGATTTTAATGTAATATTTAATATACAGTACTTTTTTTTTTTTTTTTTTTTTTTTTAATAAAAATCTTCTAATAATGACTTTCAAGACAGAATCGAGACATCTGCATTGTTGAACGAAAGAATATTTCATAGTTTTATTTATATGCATCAAAATGGTATGTGGTAATAAACCGCAGTATTGTCATATACATACATAAAAGTCACAAAAGACACAAACAAATCATTGAATCAAAGTTGTGAATCAGACAGTTTGAACTGATTTGTGAAAATGAATCAAACTTACCAAGTCCAATGTCATTTTTACTACTTAAGATGCTATTAAATCATTTTAGGAAACCTTGTGGTAAAATCAATATGATATTCAAGATATTCACAGTGTTGCTTGATTTTACATCACAGGAAAAATCATTGCTAATATATTGTGAATATTAGTTGTATTGCCCAGCCCTACTTGTGCCTTATTAAAAAAATCTCTATAGACCATAAAATGCATCATATTATATATTCAGAGTATTTGCTATAAGCCTTTGTAGTGATTTTATGTCGCCTGGCTGGTATTTCTTGGAGATGTTTGCACCTTTTGGTTGTGTTTGTGTGTAACAGTGGTTGCACCTCTGTCTTTTATGTGTTTTGATCCATGTGCAAACACACGAGACAAGAAAAACACTCCAGCTGGGTTAATGTTGGTTTTGTAATGTAGATGTAGATGCTGTAGATTCACAGGTTCTTATTGCCTTATGCAAAGTTTACACTGTAATATAAGCTCACAGTTGAGCCCTTGTATACATATGCATGTGTGCGTGTTATGCAGAGTGATGATTTCTAAACAAAACACATACAAACACACATACACATTTCTAGGAAGTAGGAACTATTGCCATCCTCTGCTTTGACAAGCTTGCATAAGAAAAACAGTTTATATTTTTATGCATTCATTAGGGCTGTCAATTTAACATAATTTTAGTGCAATAAATCCTATAAAGATGAACTACTTTCGTCTTGACATTGCAACCGTCACTGTATGTCTAGTACCTGTTCACATAGGAAAACACTGGATGTACAAAACAAATGTATCTTGGAGGGATTGACAAACTCAACTGCAAAAGGGAGCGCTGCGGAAAAAAACAATATTTTGATGTCTAAAGGTGCTTTTCGTAATAATCAGTACTTTAATATGTAAAATCTTTTATTGATCTTCTTTTGGGGGCTTTTTTCACCAAATTTGCAATTGATTAAACTGTTGCAAATCATGCAGTTAATTTGATTAAAAGTCGGTTGACAGCCCTATAATTTATTTCAACCCAGCACCAATCCACACATTAAAAGGATGCACCGTCACTCTGCATGACGAATGTTGGGCATCCTGTGAACAACACAGCCGTGAAGTTCAACCTCACATCTCCCATCACACCTAACTCAACCATTGTGATTGCTCTTCTCATATTGTTCTCCTGTGATATTGGTGTGATGCAAAATGTCTTTCACCCCTCTGATGTGTTCTGGTAGGTCAGTGCTGAATGTAAGTCGTGCCTGTCGGTTTCCTTTGCACCAAAAAAAGCATGACATAATTTCCTCCCTTTCCTTCCGAGACTTTGAGCACCGCCATGAGCGTGTACTAATAGAGTGTGATATGCTGTTGAAGGCTCTGTGTGCTGTTTTATGTTGTTGCATATTTTGCAGACGTAGGATCTGTGGGATTTTTTGACCACTGCTGCAGGTCAATGACGTTGGTAATTTTTCCTTTCCATTTTTCCTCCCTCCCCATGAACATGGATACTAAAATATCAGTAGTGCCATCGTGTTCCTTAATAAGGCGGCGGCTGCATAAAATAGAGCATCTGTGCAGGACCAAATGGTCTTTAGTGCTGGAAACTACAGAAGCCCATAGAGGCCATGTGTTATTATTTTATTCTGCCTTTTTTCCTAAGATTTCAAAGCAAAAATATTGATGCATGGCCTTTGTGGGTTTCTGAAGTAAACTGGGTATGCAATACATTCAGCATTTTTTCATACACCTTGTAAGAAATAATGTTCAGCAGGGGTGTAAAAAGTACTTGCGTTCAGTTAATGAGTACTGTGACTTTTAATTAAATTAAATTAAAAAATTTAAATAGAATAAAGAAATGCAATAAGAGAGAACTTTTAATTCTTTTTTTGAGTGTTCTGACTTTATAATGCTCATATTTGTTATTTAAACTTTTTTTTATGAAAGTGCTTTATGTATATTGTAAAAAGCACAATACAAATAAATTGGATTGATACTTTTGTGAAATTGCTAAACTTTTAAAGTTAGCAGCACTTGTTAATAGACTCATTAAGTTCAACAATAATTTTACTTAAAATATAATTGCTTTAAGTCAAAATCTACATGCTGAATTTTTAACAGCCATAACAGTTCCAGTTTTCAGTGTCACATGATCCTTCAGAAATCTTTTCAATATGCTGATTTGATGCCAAGAAATATTTTTTATTATCAGTGTTGAAAAGTGCTGCCTAGTATTTATGTTAAAACTGATCATTTCAGAATTCTTTGAAGGGGAAAAAACCTGTATTTAATTTTTTTGTGACAGCATAAAAGTCTTTACTGTTTTGGTTCTTTCAGCAACAATAAAAAATCTCACCCAAACTTTTGAATGATAGTGTATATACATACAACAAATGTATTGTCAAGCTTTAATGCAATTGTACGTTTTTTCCCCCTTTGGAAATGTAATTAGGTAGCAATACCGTTTTCCCAAAATAATACATAGATATAGCAATTAAGTGCAATTATTTGCGTACTTTACACCCCTGATGTTCAGCAGTCTTAACAGACAGTCAAACAAACACATTAATCGCTGTTCATTTATTGCAGTAATGCAGTCAAGCTCAGTGGCTCTTAACTCTTTGCATTAATTTGATGGGTGCCTCAACCCACACTCAGTCTGGCAGAAAGTTGTAGGTTAATGGACACTGATCCACACTCACTCAGAAACACATCAACACACAATGCACAGATCCTCCTCACACATCATCTTAAGATCTTACCAACCCTGCTGATTCACATCCACATTCACATTTTTTGACCCACTTCTGCGTTTGGCCCACAGGTCTTCATGAACACGTTTAACTCCAGTCTTTGCTCTGTAGCGATCCATCATGATTTCCTTTGTAGAGCATAACAGTACTTTACTGTAGTACACATATGAAATGATTATGATCTTCTCATTGATTTCTAACAACAGATTACTAACTGACGTTTTTAGCACTGTACTGATAATATTAAAGGAATGAAATTATCCATTTCCTTACTGCTAATCCGTATGAGTTAGTTACTGTTATGATTATTTTTTTCCCCCCATGATGCTACTTTTAAAATGTGTTTCTATCTCTTTTAATGTTAGAATATATTTATATATCTATTATTTCTTTCCTGTGTCTTTCAGCAAGGGGCAAGCAATGCGGAGAAGTTTGATTATGTGAGTCAGTTGTCAAAAGATTAAGACACTTTCTTTTTCTTTCTTTTTTTTCTTTTTTTTTCCACAGGAATTGTTTTTGAGTTTGATTGACCTGTTCTGATTTCTCTCTTGCAGATGATGAGCTTCTTGAAGAAGATGGCAGGAAATGAATATGTTGGTTTCAGCAATGCCACGTATGTTGTGCTATCATTTCTATAGTTTTGATCATAGATACGGTTGGCAAACATTCAAAATAAGTAGTCGTTTTCGGTACTTTCAGTATCTGTTTTCATGTTATGTTGGGTTCGATTAAGGCAACTGATTATTTATGTCAACTGATCTAGATTCCAGTCGGAGCGTGAGTCAGGAGACAGGAATTTCGCTATTGGCTACTACCTGAAAGAGAAGAAGGTTAGTATTTCAGGGAGCTTTTGATGTGATTAAGTGATTTATTGCACCCAATCATCTTTCTGTTTCTCTTCACATATACCCTTCACATTTTACATGCTGTGACTTTTTTTGGGGCCATTCACACAAAACATGTTTTTGCTTTGAAAAATATGAGACACAGGCAGTGGAAGAGGGAGAAAACACAAGGCCTCGAGACGTGTTGAACTTTTAACTTGAGCGCAGTGTTTTTAGTATGCTGGTTCGTGCATGAAATGCTGCAAAAGATGTGAGACGCAAGCGCAGTGGTCAAAGATGTCTGTCTATTGTATGTTTTCATAGAGTGGAAAATTAGCTCAGTGGAATGGAAAAACATTTTTTGTATGAATGGCCCCTTTGTCCATTTACTTACAGGAGTGGTTCCTTGTTTTAATCTAAATTTCTCTTGTATGCAGTGCTTTCCAGATGGTACAGACATGACTGCTGTTCTGGACCTCTACTTTCAGGTGCGTACAGGGATGCCCTTTATTTCTGAGTTACTGTCAGATTGCAACAGAAAAGTTATGAGCTTGTTGCAATGCATTCTGTGATTGCCTTCTAAAATGTTGACGTTATAACTGATATATACTACCATTCTAAAGTTTGGGGTTAGGAAGTTTTTTTTTTTATGCACACATTTGATCAAAAATACAGTAAAAACTGTAATATTGTGAAATATTATTAAATTATATTTTACATGTACAATATGTAAAATTATATTATTTAAAAAATATTTAAATGATTTAATCCATTTTAAAATGTAATTTATTCCAGTTATAGAAAAGCTGAATTTTCAGCAATGTTGAAAACTGCTTAATATTTTTGCTGAAACTTTTATTTGAAATTGAATTTCAAATAAAAAAATAGTTTTATTTTCAGTTTTGATCAATTCAGTGCATCCTTGCTGGAAAAAAAAATTAAACCTTAAAAGGTAGTATCTTACCAAATGAATCAATATGTAAAGAAATCACATCAAAATTGGAATCAAATCAATTCAAGAGCTTGCAAATCAGATTCATAGAATCAGAAATCAGTAAATCACTGTCGATACACTACAACTGAATGGTTATTGGAGAACATAGAAAGTAGATTTGCTGACTTGAATGGCTCTGGCTTAGTTTGACATGGCACAAGCATGGCAGGACTGCAGTCTGGTGACTCTGTCCCTTGACTCCTGTCATGTGCCTCTGAGATCATGCGGCGTGTGTAATGGGATAGTGCAGCTGATGGCTTTCTCTTACACACACATACACACAGACACGTACCCACACACACGTGGTCAAATTCTTAGGGTGTTGTTTTCAGTCAAATCCATGAGGAAATCTGTCAAACGAAGCATGTTGAAATAAAAATTGTGATTTGGCATTCTGGCTTAATAATATTTCTTATTCATATGTGTTTATTTGTGTTTGCGTCCATATGTGCAGCTGTGCTCCATCGAGGTAACATGTGAGAGCGCTAGCGTCATGGCTGCCACACTGGCCAATGGCGGCTTCTGTCCAATCACAGGCGAGCGTGTGCTGAGCCCCGAGTCCGTGCGAAACACCCTCAGCCTCATGCACTCCTGTGGCATGTACGACTTCTCTGGACAGTTCGCCTTCCATGTAAGTTTTTCGCATGCAGATTCACACACGTGTAAACACAGAATCACAGTAGTTCCCACGTTGTGTGTGCCAACACACTTCCTGTTATTTTGGGGCACTGTTTTACCACATCATGTGAACTTTCTTCTTTTTCCTTTCCGTTTCACTTTTTTTGTCACTCTTTCCTTTAACTTTTAAAGGAAACATTAAAGGAAACTTTTAAACGTCGCCTGCCCTCATTAAGTCATTGTTTATCAAATACATAAAAAGTTACTTAAATCAAATCCCCCTAGCTTTCAGAAATTGAGAACGACATAAAAAATGAATATTTTTAATTGTTGAATAGCTTTGTCCAAATGCAATTTTTTTTTGTATGGCTCTCAAAGTACACAGACATTTTTTAGAGTATATTTGTGTCCATTATTTGTGCTAATTAAAGTACACTAAAATTCAAATTCACTAAACAGTTGTACCACTTTAGAGTTGAGTATTTCAGGATAAAAACCTGTGACTTATTTCCTGCAATACAACATAATTGTGGTTTGCAAACATCCCTAATTTAAATGCTAATCAAGCTCATTATAGAACATGAAAATAAACCAGGCTATTTATTCTTAGTGAACTCCACCCAGAATCCTCCAGCCAAACACAACAACTTCAATTACTGTTATCTACGGTGGTTGAGAGAGCTCAACGCACTGCAAATAGAAAAAACACCTACAAATTAAGAAAACAACTACATCAATTTGACAACACACGCGCTGCAAATGCTCACAACACAACCAAATAAAGAAACACACTGCAAATAGAAAAAAACCACCAGCAAATTAAGAAAACAACTACATCAATTTGACAACACACGCTGAAAATTCTCACAACGCAAACAAATAAAGAAACGCACTGCAAATACTCACAACACAACCAAACAAAGAAACGTGCTGCAAAAAAATTTTTAGTTTGCGTTGTGAGCATTTGCAGCACCTGCTGTCAAAATGATGATGTTTTCTTGATTTGCTGGTGTTTTTTCTATTTGCATGTGTTTCCTGAAGTTGCAGCGTGTTGAGCTCTCTCGGCCAGTGTAGTTATCCTGTTTATCTGTATATAATTTTTTTAATGTTAATGTATTTTGTTCAGGTGGGTCTTCCGGCCAAGTCAGGTGTGGCTGGTGGTATTCTACTGGTTGTGCCCAATGTGATGGGCATCATGTGCTGGTCTCCTCCGTTGGATAAACTCGGCAACAGTGTCCGGGGCATTCAGTTCTGTACGGTATGTCCGTGTTCTTGTTTGCTGACACACCTACATATGCATAAACACTTTCATTTCTTATAAAGTTCAACCCATGTACTAGAAACTTTAAAAAAATATTTGAAATTTAGCCAACATAAGATTTTATTGAAACATTTTATTGAAACGTTGTCAAAATATGTTTTATTTTTATTATTTTAAGCTGTATTACCTTGCCCCAGATGCTATTGGGCATGAATACAAAGAATGGGACAGAATATTTTTCAGATATGCTTTTTGTCATCTATCATTTGTCTTATCTGTAGTTTTGATCTTATGATCTTATTATCATGTACCAGCGAAATGATCAGAATCTGTCGGTGTTATTTTAGGCCTTTCTGAGAAGCAGCACTTGTTAAAGTCTGAATATCAGTACAGCTTCTCAGACCCTTGTTAAAGGTCAAGGAGTCTATAATTACTCCCTGTGTGTCCTAAGGAAATCACTGCTGCCACAATCCATGACTTTGACTCATTAGTGCTGATAGTCTGACTCAGGACGACCCCAGCAAGGGGACCAGAGCTAATTGGTGGAGTTAATTCTGGGGTGGGAAGTATGACTAGAATTTTTAGATCATTTATATTAACAGTTTGACAGATTTCTACTGTCACGCAATCAGTGGTGAATTCAGAGCCACAGTGATAATTGAAGGCCGTGTTTCTGTGATCAGTGTTGTTGTGCCAAAAGAACGGTAACAACTGGCAAGTCAGAGGGTCACAAGACAAGAAATGGACGTAATATTAGACATTCAGACATTCCTGCCAACTCTCTCTAAGTTTCCAACAAATTCAGGGAGTGTCCTGAATGTATGAACCCTTCCAGTCATAGTTTATAAGGTGAAGTAGAGTTTCAAGGTCAGCTTCAAGGTTTAACTGCACATTACACAAACTTAAGTCAACATGAAATCAAAATTGAATTTTTTTTTGAGTGGAATATTGCAGTATTTTTTTCTTGTTCAAAAAGTCATTTCACTCTGATATGTCAAAATAGGGAAGAAAATACTTTAAAATAATAACTCTGGGTTTCTGCCCACTGATAGCAGAACAAAATTGAAATGCCAGTGCCAATATTATAATAATAATAATAATGCTAATAAATTATAATACCTGTAAAACTATTATTGTTGTTACATAAATATACAAATAAACTATTATAATTAATAATAACAATAATATTCAAAATTAATAATGATAATAATAAACTAATAGTAAAAACAGTAGTAGTAACAGTAATAATAATAATAATCATTAATAATAATAATAATTTGTACAAGGGCTGTACAAAAACATTATCTTAGCTAAAAGACTAAGAGATGTAGAACATGCTACAATAATTTGCTTCTCTGTTCTCAAGAAAGACTCTTAAGAAGAAAAGAAAAAATGAGCATACAAAAATTTTATATACTCAAAAACTAGATATCTGGCAAGCAAAAGTGCAGCAGATGTGTTTTGCAATACAGTATGAACACAATAAGTACATTGAACTTATTTTTTGATGTAAGTACATAGTAGTTAAGGCCACCTAATATAAAATGGGACTGATATCTTTAATAGAAAAATATTGGTTGCTTCTAACCCTGAAAGCACAATAAAATATATATTTTAAGTGGTACTTGTGCTATTCTGTGGTTTAAGACATAACCACATAATTTCCTGAACAACAACACCCTTTTAAACCTAGAAATGTCACCTTCAAAGATGATTAAAAATGATCACATGGACTAAACCTCACTGAACCTGAAAACAGGAACCTGAGACGATGAATGACACTGTGAAGGAGGTTCATTTCAGCATTATCATGCTACAGAAGGGCTTTAATGAAAGGAGACAGCTTCTCTATGCCCTGCACACTCTCCTGTCACTAGCAGACCATCTCCAGACACTCAACGCTGTCCATTAGTGTGTGTGTGTGTGTGTGCACTTTAAGCCTTTGACCTCTCAGACTGACTCCTGTGGCTTTCTCTCCTGCTGTAGGATCTGGTGTCCTTGTTCAACTTCCACAACTATGACAACCTGAGGCACTTTGCAAAGAAGCTCGATCCTCGCAGAGAGGGAGGGGACCAGCGGGTGAGTGCCCTCTTCCGTTTGCCCGCCAGCCTTGCCCTCCCCACGTGCCCCATCGATGCGTTACATCACGTCTTGTATGAATGACTGCACGTAATAATTAAGTCAAGACTCTGAAGCTGAGAAAATACCGCAGAGGAAGCTTATTTCCACTAAACGCCTGGTATAAGCCCTACAGTCAACCGTTTACAATCATGCCCCCTGCTGGAGCATTTTGACACTACATGCCTAGTTAGTAGCTGCTTTATGACCCGAAGAGTGTAGTTGGTTTTTTGGCTGTTTTTGATGTGCTTTGTCAGCACGGCTAAAGTAGCGAGTAAAGAGCAGCGGTTGATTCATCATCAAAGTTCTCAGCTGTGCATGAGATTCTCATTTTGCATGTCGATTGCCATCTCTTGATTTGCCATGTTTTATGCTGTTTTATCCCAAGTTTTTGTTTTGCTTGCTTCAGTCTGTATTTTCAGATTTGTAATCAGAAGGCCCAGACAGAATCTGTAGACTTTTTCCACATTTTGAATAATCTGTGTGATGGATGTAAACATGGTAAAAAAAGTGTATATTCTTATCTCTAGCTGTAAAAATAAACAGATTAGCTCAAATATTTAAACCTGAATACAGACCCGATTTTAAAAAAAAAAAAAAAAAAAAAAAAAAAAAAAAAAAAAAAAAAAATTATT
>JAFVLL020029343.1:0-20431 GCA_021397915.2 Tor tambroides | reverse complement strand
AAGTTTTCTGTTTAATTCAATTACAATTTTGTTTTTGTTTGTCTGAGCACAAAATAAATATCATACATTTTTCCCTGATTTACAGAAGACACCCATTAAAATGTCATTCAGTGTAACAGTCTTGTCAGCCATATTTACAACAAAAATCAATTTATGACATATTAAAAGACTAATTACTTTCACCCCAGATACTAATTAGTTGTAATTTTACATTTTTAAAATTTGCCACTATCCTAGGTTTTGCCTATTTTTCAGTAAGAATTTTTTACTAATTTAAAACACAATAAAATTGAATATGCTCCCTTATTCTTTTATATATTTTAATATGTACAAGTCAGAATAAGCATGCTGTTTGATTTTTTTTACATAAATATTGTGTTACACTGAATGACAATGTAAAATTATTTCAACCAAATTTTGACATTTTATTCTTCAAAAACATATTTAAAACCTTAAAAGTAGACACTTTAATTTATAATTGTTTAATTACATTTAATGTGCTTTCTATGGACATAAAATCATTTTTAGAAATTTATTTTGATGCGGACATCTTTACGTCTTTGACCCATATATATAATTTATAATTAAGCTTTATTTTAATTAACAAAAACGT
The DNA here is from genome assembly GCA_021397915.2 of Tor tambroides. NCBI lineage: Eukaryota > Metazoa > Chordata > Actinopteri > Cypriniformes > Cyprinidae > Tor > Tor tambroides. The sequence continues at coordinate 19,818 of JAFVLL020029343.1, read as the reverse complement.
AAAACATATTACAATTAATGGCAAAAATGAATGTTTTGAAATGTAAGATGATATTCTTATGGACACTATGGCAAAAGATAGAAATAACTAGCTTTAAACTATTTTTTGTAGGTGAAAATACTAACAGCAGTAGTGCAGTAGTGTATGCATTAGCTATAACATAACAGCACTTCAACAATGACTTTTTCTCTTTTTTGTGTTTAATGGAAGAAAAGAAAATAATACTGGTGTTGAATGACATGAGGAAATAATGAGATAATTTTCATTTTTGGGTGAACTAATCTCTTCCTGAGGGAAATAATGAACAGTTTTGAGTTTGATCATAATCATGCTGTTTTATCACAAATGACATTGAGTTCTTGTTTCCTTCTCTGTTTGTGTGTGTGTGTGTGTGTGTTTGCTCCAGTGTGAGAGAGACGTAGAGCACATACAGCAGCAGCTCGAGGACTATAAACATCCTCCTCTGTCTCTCAAACAGCACAAGTTCAAGAGCTTCAGAGAGTCTGCGATGGTGAGTCTGTTTCACAACTACAGCTGAAACACTCTTTTAAATAATCTGAGACGCTCCTCGTTCCCACACATTTGATATTCGATCACATGATCTTACCTATACCACTCAAATGAAGCTTGGCTTTGCATTTGTGCGTGTTAACAGGAGCTTCACAGTGAGACTCTGGTGTTGCTGGGAGAGGTGGAGAGCTGGTCTGAGCTGGACTGGCCCGGTCTCAGAGCCGTACTGGACAAACTCCCTCCAATAAGGGAAAAAGTGCGAGACATGTCTCACTGTCTGTCGGACTGCTGGACACAGCTGGACAACACACAACGGCTGCTGTCTACACTTACTGAAGTAAAGCACAAACAAACACACACACAAGGTCACTGTATGATTGTATATATCATGTGACAAGATGTCTCTTTATAGTTTACAGACAGCAATAGACAGGACCACTTTACATTACTATGAAGTAATTTGAAAACAAGAGAGCAAAATTGTACATGAGAGGGGACATGTCCTGAGCATGTCAACAGGAGGATGAACATGAAGCAGAGTTTAGTTGTTTACAGTAGCTTCATTATTATAGATTTCAGTATTGAAATGCTTTGAATATGGTTTATCCATTCAGAATTTAGAATCAGAACTATCCGTTTTATAGCATTAGTTTGACGTGTTTTACACTCAAGTGTTACATAGTATTGTACTGATGCCAGAATGCCAGACTTAAGTCACACTAGATTTTGAGCGTGTGAAATTGTTTTGCATGCTGCAACGGTCGTGATATGACGTCACGCTGTGCAGCGTCTTTTTAAAAATTTTAATTCAACACGCAACAAATTATAATACATCTAAAATGTAAAAACATACAATCTACTCCATGTTCCTGCAGCGCTGCAGTTTTAAATGTATGTTCTTTTAATTCAGATAAGAGGTCATGCTGTGACGTATCGAATTCACAGGCCAGAGTTCACCAAGCTTGAACTTTGCTATGCAGCGAAATGTGAAATATCTTCGCACGGGCTTGCGTTTCCGGTCTGATGCGTTCGCATGAGTATGAATGGATGTCAATGGAACGAAAAGACTAGTGTGACCGCAGCTTTACACAGGGTTCCCACGGGTCCTTGAAGTCCTTGAAAGTTTGTAAATCTAAAAAAAAAATTTCAAGGCCCTGCCCTGGAAAGTTTTTGAAAATAAACATACATAGATACAGGTCCTTGAAAGTGCTTGGATTTATTTTGTGCAAGAAGTTTTCTGGAAAAAATTCCATATTATTCCCTCCAGTCTGTTAATGTGTTATTTTGCCAACACTTTGTGGCCTATGCATACTAGCTTGCTTGATCTACGTTAGTTAATCTTGATCTTGATTTACGTTAGTTGCATGATGTTCACGCGCATACAAAACTACTACAATGGTACCTCAAAGTTTCACAAGACACACAGTGTTCAATAAACATAAAAAGCTTTTGTGATAATCTGTTGCCTAAATATTTGATTTAATGTAATGTTGAATTGCTTTGCTTGTTAAGATAATGTAAACCCATGAGGCAAGAAAAACTTAAAAGCATATTCATATATCTTAAAACTTATGGCTACATGAGCCTAAGCGCTTTTCAATAAAATCCATGCAAAAGTTAATATCAGATCATTTTAGATTACAGTATAGTATGTACCAAATATCCTTCAGTTTTATGCAAAACAGAAATATGACAAATAGAATATCAGATCTCTGTCATAAGGCCAAAAAAAAGCAAAAAAAAAACTTTGCATAGTTGTGTTTGACACATGAAAACTGTAACAATGCATCTTACAAGGTAACATGATGTAACCTTGCTCTCACTTGAAATGTATCCCCACGTTAAGTCCTTGAAAGGTCCTTGAATTTGAAGTTAACCAAGGTGTGGGATCCCTGTTTACAGTACACTATACCACTCAAATGTTTGGGGCAGCAAGTTTTTTTTAATTAAGCAAGGATGTATTAAATTGATCAAAAGTGACAGTAAATACATTTATAATATTAGAAGAGATTTCTATTTCAAATAAAAGCAAATCAGCATATTAGACTGATTTCTGAAGGATCATGTGACACTGAAGACTGGAGTAATGATGCTGAAAATTCAGCTTTAATCACAGCAATTAGTTACATTTTAACATATTAAATATATTAAAATATAAAACAGCTATTTTAAATTGTAACAATATTTCACAATATTAGTGTTTTACTTATTGTAATCAAATAAATGCAGCCTGAGGATAAGGGACTTCTTTTGAAAAAAAAAAAAAATGTGCCAACACCAAACTCTTGAACGGTAATGTATCCTTAATTTAGGGATAATTAGGAAACAGGAAAAACTTAAACTATTTACTGTTTGCCAGTGGGGTAAGAAATAAACAGATGGCATGAAATCAATTGACAATAATGTATGAATTTAGCCAAAATTTCACTAATGTGATTGTACCTTAAATGATTTATTTATTGCAGTGTAGATGCATTTTCTCAGATATTTGGACCAGAGTGCAATATAAAATTTATTTTACGTTTCGAGTACTTACCCCTACATACACAACTTATGCCAGTAATCACGACTAACTCTCCATTGTTCTCTCTGCAGGCGTCTCAGTGGTGTGACGTGGTGTCGTCCTCCTCTCCTTCCTCCTCCTCGTCCTCCCCTCTCTCCTCTCTTCCTCCCATCCCTCCATCACGCTTCCAGGACGCCCGCGCTCTTGCGCTGGATCTGGGCGGCGGGGCTTTGCTGGACCTCTGGTCCCAGACTCTAGAGCGCTATCAGAAAACACTGGCTCAGTTTAAGAGCCGAATCCTGCAGGCGGAAAGAGGCGCCTCAACGGCCCAGGGTCAGGAGCCGGACACTGGGGGACGAGGGAGGACTCCCGCCCCCAGCACGTCCAGCCTGGGCGATTTAGAGGGGGAGATCGAGCCGGACTGGTGCCCTGGAGGAGGAGAGGGGGGTCTGCAGTCCTGGGGTTCACTGGCGTCTCTCTTCCGGCCACAAAACTGCTCAACGCTCAAGATTGGAGAGGAAAAGAAGAAAGAGGGGGTGAATCCAGGAGGGGGGAAGTTTCTGCAAAATCTGCTGCACCCGGCCAAGAAAAATGTAAGTGTGCATGTCTTAGAGTGAGGGAGTCACAGTCATGAGTTCAGCAACCAACATGAAACTAAAACTTTTTACTGCCCCTGTAAGTGGAAGAGTAAGCAGGCATTTCACGTACACGTAAAAACCGAAGTACACATTGCATTACATTACATTACATTTAGTTATTTAGCAGATGCTTTTATCCAAAGCAACTTACAAATGAGGACAATGGAAGCAATCAATTTCAACAAAAGAGCAATGATATACAAGTGCTATAACAAGTCTCAGCTAGCTTAATGCAGTACACGTAGCAAGGGCTTTTTTAATTATATAATAAATAAAAAGAAAACAGATAGAATAGAAACAATTGAGCAAGCTAGTGTTAGAGGCCTTTTTTTTGCGTTTGTTAATTGTATAATAAATAAAAAGAAAACAGATAGAATACAAAAAGATTGGAAAAGCTAGTGTTATTTATTTATTTATTTTTAAAGAATAGAAATAGAATTAGAATAGAAAAGGCTAGAGTTAGAGGGTCAAATAAAGATGGAAGAGATGTGTTTTTATTCAGTTCTCGAGGATGGCTAAGGATTGAGTTGGGCAGGTCATTCCACCAGGAGGGAACAGTTAATGTAAAAGTCTGTGAAAGTGATTTTGTGCCTCTGTGGGATGAACAATAAAGCAACGCTCACTTGCAGAACGCAAGCTTCTAGAAGCACATAGATCTGAAGTACTGAATTTAGGTAAAGGGGTGCAGAGCCAGAGGTGGGTTTGTAGGCAAACATTAATGCCTTGAAGTATACTTTGGGCTTAAGTGACCGGTTGTCTCTGTCCTGCTGCAGGCCACAGATGCACCCCTCCCTCCCAAACCCCCTCGCAAGCGTCATCCCAGTTTCGACCTCCAAGCTCTACTGGCCCCGCGCCGTTCGGCCGCTGTGTCTAAAGCCGCCGAGTCCACGTCGGGCCAGTCCTCTCCGCTGTCCTGGCTGGGCTGCCGGGCTCTGACGGACCCCATCCTTACGGCAGGGGTGACAGCAGCCGTTCCAGGATGGAGGGATCCCGCTGGAGGAGGAGGAGTGCTGATCAGAGGGGTGGAGGTCAGCAGTAAGGAAGTGGCGGATCATACGGGCTTCACGCGCCAGCATGTGCTGCTCAACCGCACCGATAGAGAGACGGGCCTGGAGAGAGCGGGAGCGACCGCACAGAGGTGTGTGAGGTTTATCTACAAAAATCACCTGATCTAACTAGTTTGTGAGGATATTTAGAAGGGATACGTATGGCGCTACTGGGCATGCGCACATCAATACAGCGTAATTTTTGTCACACTGTATAACAATAATTACTATTTTTCATTATTGTAAGGTGTAGGTTTAGGGTTGGGGCAGGTGTAGATGTTAATAAAACACAGTCTAATAGGTAGAAAATTAAATTTCATTGTTCGTTTCTGGTCGGAGCTGTATCCCTTCTAGCCACAACCCTTCAATCGGCGGCGCTAAACCCAGAAGTGCATATATTTACTTGCCGGCAACCCACCAAAATAAAAGCCTGCTGATTTTAAGTTTGAAAATGATGAAAATTCATATTAAAAAAATAAGTAAATATTAACATTTTAAATTTAAGTTTACTATAAAATAGTTGTATTTGTACTTAATACTCCCTTTTTATTTTAAAATATAATAGTATTATCACACTTTATTATTTAGTTTATTATTTTAATTAAAAATGAATAAATAAACAAAGAAAAAATAAAAAAAATAAAATGCAATAATATTATCAATACTATTAATTTATTTTTTATTGTTACATTTAAATTTAGTGTTTGTGTGTTTATTTTTTATTGTTACATTTTATGAGAACCAGGCTGAAAAACTTATGTGCACCCCTGAACATAAATTTGTTTTGGAAAGGCTGTGCAAATTTTGGCGACATCAATTGCATTAGGGGTCAAATAGACCTGCCATTGATTTCCATGCAATCAGTACTTGCATACAATTTCCCAAAACATGCTAAACATTCCATGCAATTTACCAAAACAGAAAACAGAGTAGCTCGATTTTTAACATAACAGCTCAATGACAAATAAAGAATTGCACAATCAGTTTTCGTTCAGGATAAATCATGTTTATGGGTCAACTCTTCCTTGTCTCTCTTCGTCACAGCAAGCTCTACTTACAGTGGTGTCGGCTGGTCAGCACAGAGAGGCAGTATGTGGCTGTTCTTAAAGGTGTGGAGGAGAACTATCTGCCCCTCCTGGAGTCTTCAGACGTCCCGTCCTCACTGAGAGGAAAGACAGAGTCACTCTTCTGTAACTGGAAAAGCCTCTCTGCCTTCCACTCGCAGTCACTCCTCCCGGCCATGGAGGGCGCTCTCTCCCAGACGCTGCAGCAGACCGACTGCTTCAGCAAATATGTGAGGAACAGCCCACATTTTGAACAAATTTTCTATATTTGGCAAATATGGAAATATGGATTTGTTCCATAATTTGGCAAAATCACAGTTTCATTGTAAATGACAACATGTTAAAAATAAATAATTAAAGAATAGTAAAAAAAACAAAAAAACAAGGCTGTTTTAATCTGATCTTCATATAGGACAAAACTGTATTTTAAAAAATTAAAAACAGACACATAAAAGTGGCTGAAGTTGAAAAACAGCACAGTCCTGTCAAGATTGACTGTCATCTGAGATCATAACAAGAATGTTATGAATTATGAAATGTTGTTATGTATCAATATTTTCTGATAGCTGCTCTCTGTTTCACAGAGGGATCAGTTTCTTCTGTATTCTCATTACATCCGGATGAGACCTGAGCTGGACGCTCTGCTCATCAGTCAGGCTGCTGACTTCTTCAGGGTGAGAAAGCAATAATTCAGCTATCATCAAAGGTTCATTTAATTGATTAATATGTCATCAGAGGACATATGGGACAGGTACAGCTGTGTCCATATGGCACATTTCATGAATGGAGTATGAAACAGGGCCTCGATGCGTTCTACATTACCTACTTTCTGTGCTGTTTTTTCCCCAAAAAAACTTACTACAAAAGCATGAAATGTGTGCCTCGACTGTTTAAAAAAAAATATTGAGAGACCAGTTTATACCCATGTAAAAAAAGAAGTACACTTACTTTTAAAATGAGTACTTAATACAGATTTAATATACTTTAAAAGAATATACTGCTAAAAATTAAATAAGTGTGAGCTGAATGTAACACTCAGTTTACATTTATATTAAATGCAGTTAGCTGAACATTAGAGTGTTTTGACCCTATCAAGTAGGACTTTTTTTTTATTAGTAGCACAATTTCATTATTACTTCTTATTGTCTTGAAATATGGATAAAGTGTACTGTTGAATGTCCTGACCAGCATTTATGGTAAACCAAAATATGCTGTCATTTCTATAAAAATCTGGATGTTTTGTATTTAAATATATTTGTAATTATGTTCGTAATGATGAGGTTGCAATTTAGTACATTTAAAATATAATAAATTTAATATTGAATAGCACACTACAGTTAAAATTATAATCAAGTACTTTGCATGTGCTTATGTTAGTCAACACATCAAAATAAGTGCACTTTAAAGCATGCCAAATGAAACAATCATTTAAAATGTACTTTAAAATTCTCATTTGACAGTATTCAAAAAAGTTTGCTTTTTAGAAGTGTACTTAAGCGTGTTAAGAAACAGTAGTGAAAGGGTTACTCATTAAGTCACTTAAGTGGCATTTTATTTTGTAAATGTTACATTATATATCTTGTATTTAAGATTTGAAGTATGCATTCAACACAGTTAAGCACACTTCTCTTTCAGAAGTTGGCTGTAAGCTGATCTGTCCATTCTTGGCTCTTTATGCTGTAGAACAGTTTATGCTGCACTACTGTCTTTGCCCACAGGGTAGCAAACGTGTTGTTGATATCTGTGCCGTTTTTTAGCTGTGGGAAATAATGAGCTGTTTATTTAATCATTCTCTCTCTCTCCAGTCGAAGCTGTCTTCCTCGCTTGTTCCTGCTCCTCCGTTTCCTCAGTGTCTCTCCGCTCCCGTTCAGAGACTGGAGCAGTACTGCCAGACACTGGAGGAACTGGGCGGTCTCAACCCCACCTCTGACTCCGCCCTCTCCATCCTGAAACACGCCCAGCGGCACGGAGAGGATCTGCGAGCCAGTGATCTCATCACAGGGTGTCCGGTACGAATTCACATAACACATTCACTCACAGCAGAGTCTACAGTGTGTCTTTGTGAGGTCCCATGACCACTGCACTGCTGCCACCTGGTGGTCCAAAAGAAAATAACAGATTGAGCTTTATGTGATTTATAATTACACTGTTCCTGTAGCTCTAAATGGTGCCAACAGCACCTTGATTGCAGGTTTTTGATTTCCAACACATATACTGGCAAAAATGTGTGCTTTGGATAAAAGCCTTTGCCAAATGCATAAATGCACAAATAACCATGTGTGATATCACTGTTTTAATAATGTGAAACACATACACATCTGTTAAAAGATGTGGTTTCATGATTCTTTAAAAACTGATTTTTGGTTTATCTACAGTGATTTAAAGTACAGTTATCACAGGTCCAGTTCTTGCTCATGTGCACAATGGTTTTGGTGTACGAAGGAACATGAGTGGTTTGAATCTACAATCAAGATACAGAATTAACACTTGCCAAGCCCTAAATGCAAGCAAAGATGTGTTTTGATGAGTGAAGAAAATGTTACCAGCCAGTTTGCTTGTTTTTTTGTTTTTTTTTTAATTGTTATTATTATTGATTAGATGCTAAAATTCTCTTTTTCTCTGCAGTTCTGTTTGGTACCTCTAAAGTCACAGAAATTACATGCTTCACCTTTAGAGAAATGCCAGATCTAGATCTATCTAATGGGACAACAGTTGTATTTGATTCAGGGTGGATGTGATCATAAAAAAATATATAAATAAACAATGAAATAATGAAAACAATGAACACTGAAAGAATTGATGCATCCTTCATATCATATTGAATCAAACAGCAGAAAGTACATGTTGACATGATGCTCTACTCTCTCTCTCTCTCTCTCTCTCTCTCTCTCTCTCTCTCTGTGTGTGCGTGCTTGTGTGTGTGTGTGTGCGTGTTTGTGTGCGCATGCGTGTGTGTGCGTGTGTGTGTGTGTGTGTGTGCATGTTTGTGTGTGTGTGTGTCTCTGTCTGTGTCTGTGTGTGTGTGTGTGTGTGTGTGCGTTTGTGTGCATGTGTGTGTGTGTCTGTGTCTGTCTGTGTGCGTGTGCGTGTGTGTGTGCGTGTGTGCGTGTGCGTGTGTGTGTGTGTGTGTGTGTCTCTGTGTCTCTGTCTCTGTCTGTGTCTCTGTCTCTGTCTGTGTCTGTGTCTGTGCGTGTGTCTGTGCGTGTGTCTGTGCGTGTGTGTGTGTGTGTCAGATCCCCGTGGCGGAGCGTGGAGATCTGGTGCGTCAGGGTGAGCTGTGTGTTTGCGGTGGAGGCAGACGGAAGAAAACGGGAATCAGAAACGTCTTCCTCTATCAGAACTATGTCATCTTCACCAAACACAAAACACCCAACCCGGGATGCAGTGTGTACAGCTTCAAACACAGCATTAAGGTACACACACACACACACACGCTAAACAACACACAAAGGCTATGTTCGGAGGGGAATACTAGTGTAATGCACACGACTGTATACTGCCTGCTATTTATTAAAAAATGACTAGAGTATGCATTATGAGACAAAAACCTTAAAGGTGTTTTGTTTGTGACAAAAGAAGTGAGATTGATTGTACTGAATGTTCACTTGTAGTCTACTTCAAATCTTAAATATAAGATACATAATATACTATTAATGAAAGTAAAGGCCACTTAAAACTTAAAGATAGACACTTTCATGACTGTTTCATTACACAGTTGACTTTTAAAAAGTGCACTTTGTAACAATGTTAAATTTAAAGTTTTACTTTAATATGCATTTTAAATCATTATGTTTTAAGAATCTTTTGTCATGCTTCAAAGAAGTAGACTTATTTTGATGTGCTGACTAACATACTAAACCACATGTAAATAACTTGACTATCATTTTAACTGTAGTGTGTTATACATATTAAATACATCAATACAAATGTGTAATTATATTTAAATACATGGCATAAAAGTTTCAATAGAAATGACATTAAAGTATGTTTTAGTTTATTATAAATGTGTGTCAGTACATTGAGCAGCATTTTAACTATATTTAAGTAATAATGAAACGACATAAAAATGTACTTAAGTCCTACTTAAGTGGGTCAAAAACACTAAAGTTAAGCTAACTGCATTTAATATAAATTTAAACTATAATATGTTTTCATTTAATTTGCAGTTAACTGCAAAACATTACATTCAGTTCACACTTGAGTGTTTTCTTTTTAAAGTACATTATTTCTGACACTTAATGGCATCTCAGTTTGATTATGTGGATTTTTGTGCATGAATATGCACATGAATATGCACATGAGTATTTGTTCAATGCATGCACACTGACAGTTCACACACTGTGCACGTTACACTTACTGAAAGCATAGCCTGAGTAGTATGTTAGTATGTATATTTGTTCTCGTGTAGCGTCTGACTGCGTGTGTCTCCTCAGACGGGTGAGATGGGTCTCACTCAGAGCGTGGGCGAGGACGGACTGAGGTTTGAGGTGTGGGTGAGACAGGCGTCCCGCACCAGAGACTGTCTCACTCTCCAGGCCTCCAGTGTTCAGGACAGAGAAACCTGGAGTCACGACATCGCACAGCTGCTCTGGACTCACGCCATCCACAACACGGGTCAGGAGCTAACCTTTGACTTCACACCTTTACAACACTTCTAACCAGGGCCGGACTGGGATGCAATTTCAGGCCGGGAAATCTCACACTCATCCAGGCCACACAGAAAAAAGAGGCCAAAATGGTACCTTTTGGGGGTACAACGGCTTGTCACTGGAGCATACCCTTAAAAGAACATCTTTGTACCTTTTTTACCCCTAATAGGTACATATCAGTAGGCCTACCTTATAGTAATTCATACACATAATGTACTAATATTTAGGGGTTAAAAAGGCAAAAAGACATCCTTTTTAAGGGTACTGCTCCAGTGACAAGCTGTTGTACCCCAAAAGGTATACAATGTAGGCCCTTTTTTCCTGTATATAGCGGCCCACTACTGAAACTAAAGATAACCCTATATTTTTAAATGGCCATCACATAAAAAGGTCTAAATCATTGGTCTGGGGCCCTGGAAAATAATTGATTAAAGGGTGTCTCTCCATTTTTTTCTTGTAGCCTACCTGCCACTTCTTCACCAGCAGGTCTACTATTAGGATTAGAACTGTGTCCATCTTGTTGCAGAACGACCACCTCATTGCAATTTGTTATCACAGAATTTACTTATCTTAAAATGACTTAAATACCAGAGATTTAACAAACCTATATTTCATGCAAATGTAGGCTATTAAAACACATTTTCTAAAGTGCCTAAATGTCAAAATCAGTACAATATCTTTTTTGAAAAATCCTAATACTAAACACACTACTGCATTAGGCTGTGATATTTTTGTGTTGCTGTCTGCTCAAACGCCCTCCCTTCCTATACAATAAGACCATGTGAATATCTGTCTGCTAAATTTATTAATGTAACTTTCCAATCAATAATTACAGTATCTCACAGGAGTGAGTACACACCTCACATTTTTGTAAATATTTTATTATATCTTTTCATGTGACAACACTGAAGAAATGACACTTTGCTGCAATGTAAAGTAGTGAGTGTACAGCTTGTATAACGGTGTAAATTTGCTGTCTCCTCAAAATAACTCAACACACAGCTATTAATGTCTAAACCGCTGGCCACAAAAGTGAGTACACCCCTAAGTGAAAATGTCCAAATTGGGCCCAATTAGCCATTTTCTCTCCCCGGTGTCATGTGACTCGTTAGTGTTACAAGGTCTCAGGTGCGAATGGGGAGCAGGTGTGTTAAATTTGGTGTTACCGCTCTCACTCTCTCATACTGGTCACTGGAAGTTCAACATGGCACCTCATGGCAAAGAACTCTCTGAGGATCTGAAAAAATGAATTGTTGCTCTACATAAAGATGGCGTAGGCTATAAGAAGATTGCCAAGACCCTGAAACTGAGCTGCAGCACGGTGGCCAAGACCATACAGCAGTTTAACAGGACAGGTTCCACTCAGAACAGGTCTCGCCATGGTCAACCAAAGAAGTTGAGTGCACGTGCTCAGCGTCGTATCCAGAGGTTGTGTTTGGGAAATAGACGTATGAGTGCTGCCAGCATTGCTCCAGAAGTTGAAGAGGTGAGGGGTCAGCCTGTCAGTGCTCAGTCCATACGCCGCACACTGCATCAAATTGGTCTGCATGGCTGTCGTCCCAGAAGGAAGCCTCTTCTAAAGATGATGCACAAGAAAGCCCGCAAACAGTTTGCTGAAGACAAGCAGACTAAGGACATGTATTACTGGAACCATGTCCTGTGGTCTGATGAGACCAAGATGAACTTATTTGGTTCAGATGGTGTCAAGCGTGTGTGGCGGCAACCAGGTGAGGAGTACAAAGACAAGTGTGTCTTGCCTACAGTCAAGCATGGTGGTGGGAGAGTGTCATGGTCTGGGGCTGCATGAGTGCTGCTGGTACTGAGGAGCTGCCGCGTTCCTGAGGGAACCATGAATGCCCAACATGTACTGACATACTGAAGCAGAGCATGATCCCCTCCCTTCGGAGACTGGGCCGCAGGACAGTATTCCAACATAACGACCCCAAACACATCTCCAAGATGACCACTGCCTTGCTAAAGAAGCTGAGGGTAAAGGTGATGGACTGGCCAAGTATGTCTCCAGACCTAAACCCTATTGAGCACCTGTGGGGCATCCTCAAATGGAAGGTGGAGAGCGCAGGTCTCTAACATCCACCAGCTCCCGTGATGTTGTCATGGTGGAGGGACTCCAGTGGCAACCTGTGAAGCTCTGGTGAACTCCATCCCCAAGAGGGTTAAGGCAGTGCTGGAAAATAATGGTGGCCACACAAAATATTGACAGTTTGGGCCCAATTTGGACATTTTCACTTAGGGGTGTACTCACTTTTGTGGCCAGCGGTTTAGACATTAATGGCCGTGTGTTGAGTTATTTTGAGGGGACTGCAAATTTACACTGTTATACAAGCTGTACACGCACTACTTTACATTGTAGCAAAGTGTCATTTCTTCAGTGTTGTCACATGAAAAGATATAATAAAATATTTACAAAAATGTGAGGGGTGTACTCACTTCTGTGAGATACTGTATGTCCTTTAGCACAGTATTCTGAATGATGATAATAATGTGGTGCCCTAACAGGTGCTAGCAGTTTAATACTCAACTAGGTTAATAAAGACAAAACTCTTTAGCGTATTTATGTACAGATGAAACTGACCTGCACCTGAAGCCCTGAACAGGCATTTTTGCTACATTTCACTGCTTCTTCCGCTTCCTCTCTTTCATTGAGTCCCGCGCATCGATTCTGTTTGGAACCGTTTGACGGAAGCGCGGAACATACGTGAGCCGATTCCTGTAGCGCAGCGCTGCCAGTCAAGACTAACCGATTCATGATTTATTATCGTATGACAAAATCGGAAATTATCATTTTGGTACATTGAGAAGGCAGTGAACAGGGCAAAGGCAGCGGGCCAAATCAGCTGCCATGCCACCGGGAATTCGCCCGGTGCTCCCGATGGGCAGTCCGGGCCTGCTTCTAACCCCTGTTACATATTACTCTGTGCTTCCTTTTCTGTTGATTATTTTCTTTTGATGCAGTTTTGAAATAAAATATGTATTTATCACTGACTTTTCACTACACTCCCTTTGTGAAACTTAAGGTCCGCGTGAACTGGAAATTGCTGCCGACTTTTTTTCAGTGTAGTGACGTATTTCCAGCAGAAACGGAATACTGAATAGAAGGCGGGGTTTTATTTTTGCGCTCCTCCTCGCCGTCTCTCACTCATAGCAAACTAACGGTTGGAGGGGTGTGTATTCTGGCCAAGCCGTCAAACTGACCTCATCAGAGAAGGAATGACGTTCCAGAGCGGAAGCAAATGTTCAGATTTTGATTAAAGGTTACCAAGACAAACAGTTTTTTTTTTTTTTTTTCAGCGGATTAACTTGCACAGATTAATTGTTCACATCAAGACTAGCAATGTGCGCTAATAAAGTAAATAAAGTCCATTTTGATTTCATGCGGACTTTAAGCATACTTTTTAAAAGAGGACTTATTAGGGGAATAATATACTTTAAAAGAATATACTTAAGATCAAACTGAATGTATTGTTTTCTGAAAATGCAATTGCATGGTAATTAATTATAGTTTCAATTTATAGTAAATGGAGATAACTAAATTTTAAAACTTTTTGACCCACTTACGTAGGACTTAAGTACACCTTCATATACGTATGTTTAAAATGTGCTGCTGAATGTACTGACAAGCATTCTAAAATATACTTTAATGTCATTTCCATTGAAGCTTATTTGTATATTTGTAGTTACACATTTGAAAGGATAAAGTTACAACTATATTAACTTTAAATGTAATATTGAGTGATACACTAGAATTAAAATGATAATCAAGTACTTTAGTATTGTGCTTTAGTATGTTAGTCAACACATCAAAATAAGTGCACTTGTTTAAAGCATAAAAGATTATTAAAACAATGATTTAAAATGTACTTTAAAGTAAAACTTTTAATTTTGCACTTAAAAGTGTACTTAAGTGTGTTAAGAAACAGTCATGAAAGTGTATCTAAGTGACTTAAGTGGCCTTTTATTGAATTAATATTTATTTAATATTATCTTAATATTATCAGTAAGTACAGCATAGATAGATAGATAGATATACTTTCATGATTTCAAGTGCACATCCAATATAATTAAGCACACTTATTTTTTCATAAATGGACACTGGTTCTCATTTTATTACTTTGGTCAAAATAGCCAGTAGCCACAGTTAAGTTGTTGGTCTCTATATTTCTTGTTTAGAGCCACGATGTTCCTATGATTATTATTGTCAACATCATGATTTCAGAGGTAGCAACAGTTTCAGTTGCTCCTATAAACTCAGAGATGAGGACAGACAGAAGTAAATAACCACACGAGCCTGGTGTTTGCCAAAAAACACTAAGTTATTCTGCCAGGAATTTTCTCTGTGGTGTTTAGAGGAAAACATCTTGGATTCGGCTCGGACCACTACTGCCTGTAAATGCTAAAATTACCAAACGCCGCGATGTAAAATGTCTCAATAGAACTTATGGTGCATGCAGATAATGTCTCAGTAGGCAGCGCACTAGGATTTTTGACAGTTTTTGATTTTTTCCACAACGTCTTGAGCTTTAGAGTTTGCTGTCAAAAACCCATTAGTTAAATACCACAAAGTTCTGCTTAATTAAGTAAGTGCCCATCCTCTCTAATTAATGAGCTCTTAAATACAAATACTGTGCCGTTATTGACCCAGTTATTTATGTCTAATTAAGACAACACTAAAAGGCAGTTTAATTAGACATCTTCTGCCTGTGCGTTCTGCAGGATCTTGTCTAGGGGCAGTTTTTGGAAAATACCAATTTGTGATTAACCATTAATTAATAATGGGAAATGGGAAATGAATCTGTTCCAGTCATTAAGGCATTGATTTGCATTTGCACTTTTGTCTTTTCTTTATGCAAATGAGAGTTTAAATGACACCCATTACTACACATTTTATTCTGATTTGTTAATTAACCATCATGTTTAGTGGTGTTTCTATACTGTGGATACTCAAAATATGTATAGGATAAATGACAAAGAAGTCATCTACTGTAAAGAAAAATTGCCCAGAGCACATATTTTCACAAAAAAGATGTCTGTTCGATCTTATAATGTAGTGTTAAATATGAAGATGGATATTATATTCTACACCTGTGTGAACTTGAGCAGAACTGACTTCATGCATTCACTAAAAAACACCAGCTGATTTAAACACACTGAAGCTTTAGACATGATGATGAACATTTTAAATGTGATTTAAGTGTCCAGATATTATTGGGCTCAGTGTAACTGAATGAAGTGTGTGTGTGTGTGTGTGTGTGTGTGTAGAGTTGTGTCTGAAGGAGTCTCTGTGTATGGGGGTTTCCAGTAAGCTTCTACTGGATGTGACTGGAGCTCAAGTTTCAGAACTGGACTCCAGCTTCAGCCTGAACGACAGAGGTACAAACACACTCACTCATTCATCCTCCTGTTCTTCTTCATTGCATGTAATACTCATTGTTATCCACCAGATGTCACTTTATCTGAATGTTCAAGGGTGAATTTCATAGGTTAAAAAATAAGCATATACACTATATTGCCAAAAGTATTGGGTCGCCCCCTTCTAATGAACAGGTTTGACTACTTTAGTAATTTCTATGAGTATAAAGCTTAATGTTAAAGCATATAATGATATTCTAGGAAATTGTGTGCTTCTAATATTATAGCAACAGTTTGGACAGGACCCTTTTCTATTCTAACATGACAATGCCTCTGTGTATAAGGCTCGGTTCAAAAAGACATGATTGATTGAGTCAGTGTGGAAGAATTTGACTGGTCTGCAGAAAGCCAAGTCCCAATCCCAGTTGAACACTGGCTCTGGTGTGACTGTAAATGCAGATCTTGAGCCAAAAACTCATCACTAAACACCAATCACTTGTACATATGGGTACAGTCATTTTAGACACGTCCAAAACTGTTGCAACAGAGATGGAAATACAGTTTTTAAATACATGAATTATGTTCCCGTCGTTGTTGCCACAGTTTTTTTAGTGTCTTTTTCTGTTCTAAAGAAGGGGTGTCCCAACACTTTTGTCCTTATAGTGTCTATACAAGTCATTGGTGTTTGGTGATGAGTTTTTGGCTCAAGGTCTGCATTTACAGTCACACCAGAGCCAGTGTTCAACTGGGATTAGGACTTTTTGCTGATGAGTTTTTGTCTCAAGGTCTGCATTTACAGTCACACCAGAGCCAGTGTTCAGATAATATTATTTTATTATTATCTGAAAATAATATTTTAAGTCATTTTTATTTAAAGTAGGCAAAAACGTATAGGCAGTACAAGAATTAATATGATGTTTAATATTTGCATATATATATATATATATATATTATATATATATATATATATATCTTTCTCGTTGTCTCTGTTCAGTTCAGAGCAGTTGTTCTGATTCGTCTTCTGTGGGCAGCATGAAAGAGGGCGACTCTCCCGCCTCTGCAAGAGAGATTCAAGAGAAGCAGTGAGCAAACAGGTTACGACTCACCCGCCTCTGCAAGAGATTCAAAGAGAAACGGCGAGCAAACAGGTTACACTCAGGTGAGTCACTCACACACACACACAGACACAGACACAGACACACACACACACACACACACACTCACACCTATATGCATTGAGTGAAGATGATGAGGATATTTTATGTTTTACAGAGCTCTTCACCCTCCACCTCTGTGTGAATCATTTCAACTCATAGTGCAAGTCTTAAAATTCATGTAAGTACTGTATTTTAAATGTATTGTTTTGTTTACTAATTCATTTCTTCGAGATTTTTATTTTTAATTTTTTTCAAAATACACGGAAACTTCTCTATCCGTGGAGAAAGATGCTTTTTAGAATCAGTGTTTATTTACAGCATCTACTTCATGCAGCAAAACATTAATCAACTACTAATTGCACTTTTAACCCTATAAAGCCTGTATATGTTTAATGCACACATTTCTAATGCTTCGAAATGATCAGCAAGATCAAACTTTGCTGTCACACACAATCTACTCCATACCTTCTGTTGTCTGACTGAAGAGTTTTTATCAAGTAAAATGTCTTTTGGTGTAAATGTACGAGCATCCACCTTCAGCTGGTGCGTCATGTGTCTTGATTTTATAAAGTAAACTTAAGAATAACTTTGATATCGTTAGTAATATTTCAAGATGGACACTTACTGGACTGAAGCAGACATCTTTTTTCTTTTTTTTTTTTAGAAAAATCTCAAATCTGACCATCAGGCTTTTGAGGAACGTTTGTTTGTTTGTTTGTTTATCTCTCAATCATCATTGTATTACAGCTCACTGTATGTTTTGATCATCAAACTAAGCATTTAAATCTCGTCTTACTAAGACATATTATTGTAGATATAGAGTGACGACTGATACTTATATCATTTTATGGAAGTATCTGCTATACTGTTATAAAGATCTCATTAATTTACATTACAAGCATCAGAATTTCATCATATAAATATCATCTTCTGCACAAATTGCAGATTTTTTGCTCAGTTTGGGTTTCTGAATTAAATTGAGCTGTTTTTCTTCCATATTCTCAATATATATTACTATATGAGCCATAAAAGCCTGATGTATCAAATACTCAAAAAACAAATGCAAACTTTATTTTAGATTTCTTTTTCTGACTATACTGTTGTTTCATATCAGGTGTAAGGTATATGTGCGCTACTCATAAAAGCATCACTTTTGTCTTTTCCTCAGACTCAACGGGTGCTGTTTCTTTAATCTAAAACTCATATTTACGACTGGGACAACTGGACACAAACTGGATCACGAGACGCACACAGCCGTGTAAATACAGTATTACAGAAGACTGGAGGTCGTGTGTCGGCAGCCGTCTCGCTTCTTTTACTTTGTTGACTTTTGATAATTGACTTTCAGGTAGTGAATCAAAGTTGTTTCAACGTCTCAGGCCCATCACACACACATTACACACTAAAAAAAGATGACATTAAAGTCAACATAAAATCAAAATTCCTGAAAATGTATTCACTTTCAGGCCATCCAAGATTAGGATGAGTATGTTTCTTCATCAGATTTGGAGAAATGTGTCTCAGCAATGGATGCTCTGCAGTGAATGGGTGCCGTCAGAATGAGAGTCCAAACAACTGATAAAAACATCACAATAATCCACACCACTCCAGTCCATCAGTTAATGTCTTGTGAAGACAGAAGAAATGAATCCATCATTAAGACGTTTTTAACTAGAATCCGAGTTCATAATTCATAATAACGCTTAAAGTCCATCTCTTCTTGTCTCTCACATTAAAATCTACCCACATACTTGTTTAGAGCTGTTTTGGCTTGTAAACACTGCTTGATCTGTGCAGATTTCTCTCCTGATTCAGATCAGACCACTTCTTCATTGGAGGAAGTGATATTATGGATAGAGAACTCATATTTTAGTTAAAAACATCTTAATGCTGGATTTGTTTCAGCTTTGGTCTTCTCCAGACATTAACTGATGGACTGGAGTGGTGTGGGTTATTGTGATGTTTTTATCAGCTGTTTGGACTCTCATGGCTGAGACAGTGATGGAATGACACATTTCTACAGATCTGATGAAGAAACAAATTCATCTACATCTTGGACGGCCTGAGGGTGAACACATTTTCAGCAAATCTTCATTTTGGGTGAACTATTCCTTTAATACACTTTACTTGTGCGTGAATATTTGTTGCACATTATACCAAAGAAAAAATGTTTATCTTCATATCTTTTATCAGAATGTAATAACTTCTGAAATGACTTTCCATTCCAACTGGAAATAATAACAAAGATTAGAGCAATAATATGCAATAAAGCAAGATGTTTAAAGGACTATTGGGAAACGTGGCGATACTCTGGAAGGCGAACTTGATATTTCATGTTGATTTTAATGTCAGTATTTATGAGAGGGTGAGCTTTCTCTCACTCAGTGCTATAGCAGTCACTTGGAGCTTCAAACTTCATTGTAAATGTCTCGCAAATGTGGATCAAATCCAAACCAAAGACACGTTTTGCAAGATTATGCCAAACGCAAACTCTCTAAATATTACAAGTAGCAAAGATTCTGTCAGTGCAGCTTATTTCAAGTGGCACTTTGTGATATATGAGTTACATGCTTTAACAGATTTTGTATATCAGACTCCGACGTATTTCGGCCCATCTCCATCTCAGAGTATTGAAGAGATGGGAAGGTTTTCTTCTCCGTTCTCTGAGTTTAGTTAAGCACCAGCTGTCTTTTATTGCCCGGGCCGATCCCAGAGCCAAATCCAGACCTGCGTTTCAAAAGAGAGCTGCTATGGATGGTGTGTTTTATGCTTTATGAGTTATGTAATTATTTAACTCCGCCCTCAGCTTTTCCATTAGCCAGATTCTGCACAGTCTTAAAGAGTATTAGATGCTGGAACGCTAATCTACTCAAAGGTTCAACCG
>JAFVLL020029342.1:0-10031 GCA_021397915.2 Tor tambroides | reverse complement strand
TCTCTCTCCTTCACAGACGTCACGTTCAAAGGCAAGCCAAAATCCATGTAAGAAGTTTTGTCTCCACACAATTTCTAATCTTGACAGGTGGAGGATTCGGAAAATGGATTGAGTCTGGATTTGGAAGGGAGGTGTGTCAGGCTGTCTCATTCTATTTTTTTCCCTCTCAGCTCTGCACCAATTTCATATTGATGAGCTCGGCACCAACTCAAATTGCATGTCTTCTTTAAACATTTAACCAGCAAAGTGAGCGATCATACTCTTTACTGAAATCCTGCTCAAATCCAAATGCAAATCCCATTGCAATGAATAGATCACAGAGAAAGGATTTCACAAGCGCCATACAAAGAATCATCACTTTTAAGACTGCTACACACACTTTGAGTAGAGTTTGAGAATGTTTCTTTAAGTTGATTATTATATTCATATATGTATATTACTTCTTCGCAAATGGCCTCTTCAGAATATGAGCCTTTAAACATGTTTTGGTACTGTGTGGATGAAAAGCATCGTAATCACTGTGGGAAGGCAAATGGGTTTGCTTTTCTGTGCTGTACTAAAGGCAACCATATTCAGACAACAATTATCCCGTACTCCCGCCCTATTACACTCCTACATTGACTTATCCATGGGAACGATATAGAACAAATCAGTTTCTCTCTCTGTAACTGCTGGTTTCAATGAATTATTGGCATTGTTGCTTATGGTGACTATTAATTATACTTTGTCTTAATCTTATAGACAGGAGCCACTTAATTCTGCTGTATTTCTTCTGAATTTTATACTCAAAATGGTCACTTTTTGGACATAATTAAAGAGATTTCCTCTTTTACATTCAGTCGGTAAGATTTTAAAATGTTTTTTTAAAAGAAGACTCTTATGCTCACTAATGGTGCATTTATTTGATCAAAAATACAGCAAAAACAGCAATATTGTGAAATATTATTACAATTGTTAAATCATTTTAATATAGTTTAAATGTAAAGGTAAAGCTGAATTTTCAGCATCATTACTCCAATCCTCAGTGTCACATGATCAGCCAGAAATCATTAAAAAAATATTATTATTAATGTTGAATCAATGTTCAGGACTTTTTGAATATGCAGATAAAAAGAACAATATTAAATGTATCTGAAACTATTAATTTATCTTATAACCTATCTTATATTATCTTATATAATTTATCATAAATAGAAATCTTTTGTAACATTATAAATGTATTTACAGTCACTTTTGATCAATTTAATAAATCCTTCATAAAAACAAACCAGAACACCTACTGACCCCAATTTTTTGATGTTTTATAATTAAACAAGCATAAGAAGCAGTTTTTTGTAATATTTATTCAACGATTTACTCATTTGCCACAACAATGAATAAATGAATAATCTTTATTTCGGGCTTTTCTTCAGCAAATACCGCTACATGCAATTAACTGTGATTAATATGATTAATTAAACCACGTATTATAATTAAGTAATGAATTTGATTAAAATTTTTAATTGATTGACAGCCTTACTATTTGCATACCAATGCAAGTCAGTTCAGTCATTTGCGTAACTTGCTGAGATGTTTGCATTTACAATTCTAAACTGCCTTTATAGGGCCTTTTTGCTTTCACAATGAAAAGAGATATGAAAACCCATGTCTCTCCTGTGCCAGTCAAACCCATCCTCTTGAATGTCCTGAAAGGACACAGCTTAGAAGAGATAGCAGGGAATATATAAAGGAATCTCTCCTGCCCCAAGCCAACCATTGGTCCTTTTACGAATTCATCTGTAGCCTTCAGAGGGACTTAGCATTATATCTTAAACGCTTTCAAGAGATAACCAAATGAATGAGGGAGAGATATGTTTTATCAAACTATTTAATACATTTTATTTTATTTTATTTTATTTTAAATGTCCATTTATTTTATTCTATTTTTTAACTTTTATTTATTAATTTTTTTTAACGTCCAAAACAGATTTGGTTTCCAGTGTCTTGTTACTTGTGTCTTCATTGCGCAACACTGTAAACCATAACCATGTAACAAGCCTATAAAACAACAATATATTTGGGTTGCGTTATTGAGCTCCGGACGAAATCTCACACTATTCCAAAGTATCTCCACACGATGGAAAATGAGCTTTGGGAAGTTCGAGCCTAGAGAACTGCATTTATTGGCAGACAGGTAATCGCTCTAATGGGCCATTTCCAGACGATTAAGAGTCACCTTTTGTGTTTTATTTTTATTGGAAAAAGAAAGCAAGTGAATCTGACCCAGAGCGGTGCATAAATAATTTTGGCGCGTAAATCATGTCCTTACATGAAATTAGGACATCGTTAAAGAAAAGGAGGGGTCTGAAGCGCTGCACTATTGCAGCTGGAAGCTTAGAAATACCCATGCGTATTAGAAGAGGCGGCGATCACACTCCTAATGTATTTAAGTGCAATCCACTCGAGATGGGCTAAATGCCATGCTTGATGCTATATCTTAACTTAATGCTTTGTCAATATTTATTCGCCGCCGTGACGATCGTGAGGTTCAGTAGCTGCGTGTGGTCTTCAGCCTCCTTTAAGGATCGGCTCTCCTGTGGCACATATGTCAATTTGTCTGGTGATTTATGATGTTGACTAACTGAGCCGGTATCACCTAACTCATTCGGAGGGAGGCCGTACAGGATACTTGGCAGGCATCCACTTTGTAATGGGAAAAGCAGTAGGCAAGCATAACCCTCATGAGGCAGCCAGGAAAGATGAGAAAATAAGTGGGTCAAGCACTAGGCACAAGGGCACGAGGATGGAACGGGACCTGTGAAATCAATGCCGCTTTCTTCAAGAGACGCTTTTGTGGGATATCGAACACTGCAAAATGTGTAGCAGAGCGGCGGCTGACAGCGACGAGGTGATATCCTTTTATATTTAGCTTTGATTATTTCATCCTCCGGTGATGGCAGTCATTTAAACGCATAACAGCCGACGAGGTTCACATTGTCTCCCCTGCCACGCTATTCTTCTCCAGCCCTGGAGCGTGCCGAGTAATCAGGGATTCTCGCTGTGTGTAGACTTTGGCGACACCGGGCACAAAGCTGCGAGCGAGGAGTATCCTGTGATATCCCATGCACTTTTACACCACACTCCCGCTTTGTATAACGACGCCACGGCGAACGAACATTTGCGGCTTTAATGGAAAACATTTCCCGAGATGAAATCCGCCGCCAAAGTGGCTCTGTTGTGCGTTCGGCACAGTTACCTGAGGAACCCACCGACCGGCGGATATCTCACCTCGCTGACAAGATGTCACTGTTTCAAACCACATCACAGACGCAGCGTGCTTCTCCCTCGACTTGAAATCATTTATTTATTGCATTCTGGCCGTGGGCACGTTGCCACTGCTACTCTCCACCCTAAATGTACTCGTAGCAGCGCTTTAAACATTTCACTGCTTACTACAGGTGTGTTTTCCCAAAGATAAGCCGTTTTGCTTTAGGTTAACAGTGTTATCTGCCTTACATTGCTGTGTTAGGTTTATCTGGAGTTAGCACTTCCTTTGTTGCCTTGAGGTCTCCCACAGGCGAGAGAGAGGATGTCTGGCTCATCAACTGTTTTCTCATTACGCTTCTTTTTAGTAACAATGCAACACAATAAAGGCTAAGGCAAATTATCGAGCCTAATGAACATCCTATGAATCAATGGAACGGAACAGAGGCGTTGTAAAGAAACGTTCAGAGGGAATGAGATATTTTTCCAGGCCAGTGCGATGCTTTCTAGACTGACTAGGTATGAGACATTTCTGATGCAACCAATAACAGCAAAGGGAATTCGCTATGAATTAATTATTTGTGTCCAACAATATTTTGATGCCAAGGGCTCCCAACAGGATGGTCTCTTTGCTAGGGAACCCCTTCCTAAAATATGAAACCAGCTTGGGGTAGGATTTTTTATTGTTTCTTAAAGAAAAAAACTTTTGATACAGTAAAATACAGTAAAACAGTAATACTGTAAAATGTCATTTAGAATAACATTACTCCAGTCTTCAGTGTCACATGATCCTCCAGAAATCATTCTACTATGCTGATTTGCGGCAATTCACATTATCAATGTTGAAAAAAGTTGGAAAACTCATTGGAAACTGTGATACAATTTTTTTTTTTTTTTTTTTTTTCAGGATTCTTTGATGAATATAAAGTTGAAAAGAACAGCATTTATTTGACATAGAAATATTTTGTAACATTAGAAATCTCTTTACTGTTACTTTCTGATCAATTCAATGCATTATTGCGGAATTAAAGTTTGAAATTAAATATCGGTATTTAAGTTAGTATGTTAGTATGTTTATGCAGTTAGTATATGTAAGTTAGTATGTGTATGCAGAATGAATGAATGAGTGAATAAAAAAATGTTTGCTGTGATATTATAGACAAAATGATTTCAAAACGTTAATAATTGGCTTTGATAAATGTTTCAAAATGGTAATAAAGCCAAATTAATATTAAGATATCTAATATTGATTTTGTTGACAACGTATTCCGCTTTCTACCCTCTATTGCTGTTAGATGTGCTGTATATAGCAAGTCATTTCTACATAGTAAGTTCTACTTATTTTTAGACTTTCCTTCCCCCAAGCACCCAAGTTTGAAAGTTACTGGGCTAAAGGAATTGTACAAATCAGAAAACACCACAATGGGGCAAACACAATCTGTGCCATGATTGTTAAGTGAATTTGCCGCTATTTGTTCGGTGGCCAATTCTACAACTATCATGTATGATCTGAATGTGTTTATGGTATTGCTATAATACATACAAACACACTATCAAATGGAATAGTAGGTAAGCTATGATAGAATGGCTGGTAAAAAAAGTATGTATAGTAGTAAAAAGTACATGAATGTAATGATGTATTCAGTTGAAGAAATCATTGCAATCATAGCTTTATTATTGTGTGTGAAATTAGACTAGAGTCACCGCTTTTGCAAGGCCATGTGGGATGCAGCACAGCCAGGGGTCCGTCATTAACGTAAAGATATGAGATGAAAGCATACAACAAACGAAGAAAATGGAAAAGCGAATGAAAAGATCTGGAAATCTAATTTCTACATATGTACGGTTAACCAACTCAGAGCAATACAGAGCAATCGAAGGGCATTTTGCAATTGCTGTTTCTGTAGAAGCAGGGAGAAAAAAGTGCTAGAAGGAGATGGTTTCCAAGCCCTCTTGCATGATTTTAGTAAATGGTTTAATTTGATATAAATCATCGTCGAGCTAGATGGGGGAATATCTCATTTACAAATTGTGTCCTCGTTTGTTAGTGGCACGGCACCTCAATTACCCGCCAAGCAGCTTTTTATTTATTCATGCGCACAAAGTCATGTATTCATGAGGATTAAGCAGAGACTCTCACAGAGACTGGCAGCCACAGACAGCATATTTTAACAGAAGGGGAAAATCTGACACAGATTAAACCATAAGTAGATGGGGAGAATGGAGGACCCGTGGCTTTGTGCATTCATAGGTCAGTGCTTGGTCAGTTTCCCAAACAGCCCCATTCTGAGAAATCATCCTCAGTATGAAAAGACTTAGGGCACAAACTTCAAAGAACAGTTCATGCAAAAATGAAAATTCGGACATCATTTACTCATCCTCTTGTCGTCCTAGACCTCTTTCCTCTATCGATCCCTAGACCGCTTTCATTCTAATGTGAAACCCACAAGGTGATTTTGTTTTATATCCCCAACTCTCTTCTAAATTAAATAAAAGTGAACAGAGTGTTTCAAAATGACAATAAAGCAGTGATTCTTGAAGGCCATTCTATTGACCAACACAATATACAAAAAGGCCAGTATTTTCGATATTGTCTTTGGAATTATGACAAAGCTGTTAGTTTTATTATAAGAAAAGAATACTGTTTACAAGAATACATTTTTGTTTCAAGAGCTGTATGTTCTTCAGTAATAACAACAACAATATTTAGAATAAATGAATACATACATTTTGGTTTTATGTATTTTAATTTAGAGTAAAGTTGGATTTATTTAATATACAATAATTTATTAATTTAAATACTTTTAAGACATCCTTGACAGGTTAAGGGCCTCTAGTGGGTCTCCGGCCCCCTGATTGGGAACCATTGCAATAAAGGATCATAAAACAACCATAAAAGTAGTACTTATAACAGTGTGCATTATATTAAATTATTTTCTGAAGCCATATGATAACTTTGTACAAGAAATCAGTAGGAATTTCAGTTGTTTTTTCCAATGATTTGCTAATGAATCATTTCAAACAAATCTGTTGATTCAGTTCACAAAACCAGTCTGAATGGTTTAAATGATGTGTTAAGTGTTAACAGTTAACTTGAGGGGAAGATTATCATTGAACAACATACTGTATATCATCACATGACCTAAAATAAAGCACACAAGTCACTTTTTTGATTATTTTTATAGTTCTTCTGCATCCTTTTAAAGCTTGATAGCTCTAGTCCCCATTCACTGTCGCTGCATGGAAAAGAATGACCATTACATGACTCTAAAATTCTCCTTTTGGGTTCCACAGAAGAAAATAAGTCACATGAAGGTGAATAATCAATGCCAGAATGGATGGACTACCCCTTTAAGAGAGAGAATATTATGTGTGAGAATGGAAAAAAAGTATATCGGAATAGGAATGCATCACTGTTATGCCAGTCTAATGAATTCCCACTGTATCGTACACCAACAGAAGAGGGGGAGGTGATGTAGTGACATTGTGTAGGAGAATACGGAGAGTGAATTGGTGTAGCTATTTGTGTGACTGATTTTTATAATAAACCACATGACCGCATTAAAGCATACAGTGGAGCTCAAAATGCGCCACAGGACAAACACTCGTTCGGGTAACTTGAAGGACCAGCATTCTCCATTCGTCTTCCTGGCTCACACTTCTCATCAGGAAATCCTGGGTATTCTTTTTCCAGCCCGTACTCACAGCCACATTAGACACATTTATCAGGATTCGCCAACACCATTATGACAGGCCTTATCAAATTATCTCCCGGCACAACTGGCTGTGAGTGAGGAATTAGAAACACTAACTTCACTGAGGAATGCAATTTGCTTGGATACAGCGTGTCGAATGCTTGCAAGCGTGGCGCGGGGCCCAGCGGAGCGTTAACAGAACGGTCGCTGCATCCTGATTGGCTGTCTGTTGGGACAGATGTCCTCATGTCGCTCCGACTCGAGAGGTGGATGTCCCTGCAAGCCATGACAGATGCTCCGAAAGGTAAAACAGATGGAAGTGACTCGGGGAGCGTGCGGCTATGGGCAGTTAAGTTGAGGAATAATAGGAATAATCATTCTAAAAAGCGAAAGGCTGCTCGTCATGAGCGAGGAAGGGGTCCGTGTCCACGCATACCCAGACATCCCGGCAAAAAGGGAGAGATGCGAAACTCCTGAGAATGATTAAAAGCGTCTCCCACCGTTCGGCGCGGGCGGCTATAATCAGATGCTCTGCTCCGCTACCCAGTATTTCTCCGACAGGGGAAGAACAGGTGTGCACCATCACACCGGGATCCAAACATGCGATCCAGTTCCCCAGCTCAAGAGTGTTTACCGGTGTTGTTAAGAAATGGAGTGTAAAATGCCTAATTAGATACACCTTGTACACCGTGTTTGTTAAGAATTATGAATTCAAAATACCTTTGGCATAATGAAATGCCTACTAGCGATCTTAATGGGACGATTAGTCACAGGACAGGCCGGTTTGAAAAACGTGTGCTTTGATTTAGCGCTAAGCAGAAGCATAACGCGGCGTAATGCGTCTTGCTGAAAAATCAGCCCGGCTGAAGACGTTGTGTTGCTGATATGAATCTCAGCTGGCTCGTGTTTTTCGCTCCTTCAGGTCCTCTCATTATTAACTTATGAAACCCTCTTCACGGCCGAGTTTAAAAATGAGACGGCAATATGGAGCGGACACATTTCTCTGAAAATAAGGGCCTGGGCTTTCATTGGATAAACATAGGGCCTGCTTTATGGGCTCTACCTGCGGGTTGCCATTGGAGACACGGTGTCTCTACAAAGACATGCATAATTAACTGAAACTGTAGAGTGTGGAGGAGTAAAAGAGATCTACGAGCCGAAACGCATCAAGGCGTCTATTATCAGTGGAGCATCTCTCATCATTAGAATGCAAATCTACAATTTCAAGGACAAAACCCTCATCAACTGGTGCGATAGGCCTCCGCTGTCCTCACGCCTGGCCCTCTCGTCGCACAACGGAGCTTCCGTGCTTAGTACGCCGTGCCTCGTTTGGAGTTGCATTTTTACACTGACAGCAGGTCTGATCATCAATTATTATAGCTCACTGGCTCTAAAATGGGCATATCCCCTGGTGTGACACTTGCAGCTTTGACCACAGGCATGAGAGAGAGAGGCCGGGAGAGAGTGAGAGAGTTAACCCAGAAGAGCAGTGCACCTGCATGCACAGTGACATCAGGCATCAAAGTGGCAGAGGCGAACGGCCATGCCGCAAGACAACATCTGCCTCCCGCTGTGACCGACTAGTTAAGCCAGCTACACAATCAAGGACACACACGGTGCCTCTGTTAAAACCGCTGCAGACCTGCTTTAGAAAATCGCACTAGAAGTTTCACAATTTTAACAGAAAAAGAAAGTAAAAACGAAACAGTGAAACCCAGTAAAGTGGTTTACCAATAGACATTTTACTATATGCAGTAGAAACACTATGTTAGGTTTAACTTTAAAATGAAATTTGAATAATAAATTACATTAATTGCATGTTTTTGGAAGTAAAAAGTATGATTTGCCATATAATTTAAAATTAAAAGCTGATTTTTTTTTTTTACATAAAATGAGGAAATAACATGAGTTATTTATTATTATTATTTTTTATTCTTATTATTTGAAAGGAAAGGACAGACAGACAGACATACAGATACATAGATAGATAGATAGATAGATAGATAGATAGATAGATAGATAGATAGATAGATAGACAGATAGATATTTAATAAGCTATATTTATGAAAAGACAATTGACATTCCCAGAAAAAAAATAATAAACAAATCAAATCAAAACAAATCAAAGCAAAGCAAAGCAAAGCAAAGCAAAAAACAAAAAACAAAAAACAAAAACAAAAAAATAAAATCTGGAAAACCCAAATTTGGACTTGAATAATGTGATCTACTTTATGATAGTTGATATTTGTACATTTTAAAATAAAATGTAGATTATTTTTCAAGTAGGCTGGTATAATATCACCATACATGAAAATAATCATAAATAATAAATAATATAAATAGGCTTGTAATGCTTGAAAGGTTGTGAGTGTATTTTTATAATTTGTATTATTATTATTATTGGCAATCTCCATTCTTTCTTTCTTTCTTTCTTTTTTTTTTTACAGAAAAGTTTAAAATTATGGCTCAGATGTAAAGCTAGTGTTTTACCACAACAGCAAATGACTGTGCATAATTCCATACTGTATATCTTGATTAAATCAGTGTTTGTACCCATGGTAGCATTATGAAACTTAATCAGCGAAGATGAGCAAGGTCTATTTTACTTTAACTAGAGAGCAGGAACATGGTAAATAAAGATTTATATACAGTATCTGGCTCAACATAGGAAATTCTGCATGGCGTGACAGATGCTGAACAGCTGAAACCCCTGGGAGTTAGGACCGCCTGGAATGAGAGCAAATCAATGCAACCAAGCAGGTGCGCAGAAGAATCAGGGCACAGGGACACTCGTGGCTGGTCGCCTCGGCAGCTAGAGGTGCACTTCGGTGGCTCGCCTCGACGCAGACGGCGCAAAGTGGCAGGCAACTGCTTGACCCTCCTGGTGCTCCGTTGCCTGGAGGTCCCACAGATGCTGGGTAGCAGCAGCATGGCCTGCGAACTTGACCATGGCAAATGTGATGAATGCACCAGCTCTTCTGCGCACAGGCTACGCCTCTGCCAGGCCTCCATGTTCAGTGTCAAGCCCTCAAAAGCTCCTGTCATATTTTGTTAGCCCAAACACTTCCTGCCAGGGCAAGTCTAATCCATCCT